>ONZH01009132.1:0-10000 GCA_900303285.1 Rhinella marina | reverse complement strand
GCTCCCTTCGCAATTGCTGACCAATGACCTCCATGATGTCCTCTAAGAGAGACAAGTCAGGAGATGCAGTACATTATGGCACACCACATCGCTACAAAATTCCTGGAGTAAGACTGATGTGATGTTCCATCTCCGGCTATCATTGAGTTTGAGACCAATACAAGACTCATTGATGAAAAGGGGAGACCACTGTTCCACCTTCCATTTCTCTTTTGCTATGAACCGTGATAGCTTTTGAACACATTGGTGTGAGGACAGTGGAACACCTGTAGCTGGATGTGTGTAGCCCAATATCATACAAATGCCTTCGAATAATTTTTGTATATATTTCACATACAGTACAGCATGGATCACTACAGGCCTTTATTCTAATCAGATTTCCCGTCGGTGCAGCGGTTCCCTTCTGTGCACCTCTTGCTGTCACTTCAGTTCGTTGTTTTCCTCCCAACCACTGGGACGGACAACATTGTACAGTGCTGATATCTTGTCCTAGGAGTATAGTCATCTGCTGGAGTGCTAAACCAAGGCCTCTGATTTCAAGGATTCTGTCCCTCTCAGTTTGTGGTGACAGCACAGCACATCGACAAACAGGAGACGTCGCACAATCTTCCCACGTGACTTGATCCAATTTTTGAAGTTTCATTTGGCTTAAAACTTAGCTTTCAATTTGGCTTTTATCGCATGCTACAGATTGGAGCTAGGTGTTGGAAAATGTCATCATCTGCAGATCTTACCTGATAATTTCTGAATTTGCACAACTCCTTGATGTTGTAATTTCAATGCTGAAAAGTGTATAATAAAAAAAACTGCCAAAGGAATAAAAAACATGAACCATCTACTGAACTAGAGAACAGAACTGTGCGGGGAATACTGTCATTAGAGGAAAGCAAAACAGTTTCTAACAAACTGGGTTCATAACCAACTTCCAAAAAATGTGTCCGCCATTCAAACCCAAAGCTTTTTAGGTTCACTTTGCGCAAATTCTGTAAAATGGCGCACAACACCATTTTTCTGGACGTGTTGGCAGGAAAAAGCACAACGGAGGAAGAAGAAGGATGGACAGCCTGGAAGAGCCAATCAGTGCTGCAGCAGACAAGGAGGTGTCCTTGCAGAACGAGAAGAACATCATTCTGTGTTGGGCTGTGAATGAGGTTGGATGAGTCTAGCAGTATCTGACAGTAAAACCATCTTAGGTGTCTTAGTACAGTGGCAATCAAACTTGTATTCTACTGTCAGGGACAGTGAAGGGAACGTTTAGAAAAAAGAATTGTTTACAATAAGATAGGCAGGGAAAACGTTTAGCTAGGGAGTGACAAGTGAGGGCCAAAGGCTGGGTGTGGATCCTAGCACAACGTCAGCTGCTGCAGAACCTCAAAAGCAGCTATAGTACCTACAAGAACTTTTTTTTTCCCATTTGAAAAGAAATATATATTTTTCAAGCGTTGGTGTGGTGGAAATAGTAACATAGTAACATAGTTTATAAGGCCGAAAAAAAGATATCTGTCCATCCAGTTCGGCCTATTTTCCTACAAGTTAAACTCAATATGACTGTACAACACGTGTTTAACTATACAGAGGATGGATAGCTTTTGAAGTCTCATTGATAGCACCTGAAATAATAGTCCAAGATCTGGGAAAGAGCATCTCCAGACAGTTCATTTTCTTTTTTTTTATTTGTTTTGTTTGGGAAGATTGGCAATATATGTGTACAATGCGTGTTTTAAAACCCAGATGGTAGCGTTTTTAATCGAAATCATGTGAAATACTAGTCTGAAATATATGTCAGAGCATCTCCAGACAATTTTTTCCAAAAAAGAATAGCAATACAAGTGTGAAACATATGTTTTATAATATGGAGAATAGTGTTTTAAATCTCTGAGTCAGCTCTCAGCTCTCTAGCACATTCCTAAAAAATGCATTCGCCAATAGAATCCTGCAGGTCTTTCTCCTCATATCCCGACTGCCATACACATGGTCACATGACCCTTATCAGCCAAAAGAAGCTTGCGGCCCTTAGTCTCCACATACACACAGATTTAAACCAGGTTTCCATAACAACCCAGACATTTTTCTTCACTGCTGTAGACCAACTTTAAAGGCGCAGGGTGCTGTGGATGACACTGTTAATTAAGTGGAGTGCTATGGAGGTCACAGTTAAGGGGGCAGGCTGCTGTGGTGGTCACAATTAAGGGGGCCGTCCGCTATGAAGGTCAGTGTTAAAGGGCAGATTGCTTTAGAGGTTAAAGCACGGTGCTGTGGAAATCACTGTTAAGGAGATGGAGTACTGTGGAGGTCACTAATAAATGGGTGGCCGCTGTGGAGGTCACTGTTAAAGGGGAGGCCACTGAGGAGGTCACTGTTAAGGGGGCGGGATGCTGGGGAGATCACTATTAAAGGGGCGGGCAATTTGGAGGTCTCTGTTAAGGGGGCAGGGGATGGAGGAGGACACAGTTAAGGGGACAGTCTACTATAGAGGTCAGTGTTAAGGGGCAAAGTGCTGTAGAGGTCACTGTTAAGGAGCAGGGTGTTGTGGAGGTCACATTTTAAGGTAACAGAGCTCTGTGGAGATCACTGTTAAGGGAGAGGGTTATTGTGTAAATTATTGTCCACATGACGAGGTCCTGTGGAGTTCACAAAGAAAGGGCCAGCCACTGTGAAGGTTACTGTTAAGGGGACGGGGTACTGTGTTGGTCACAAAGGGGCAGCTGCTGTGGAGGTCACTGTTAAGGGGGCAGGTTATTGTGGAAATCACTGTTAAGGAGATAGGGTACTGTGGGGGTCACTAATAAAGAGGCGGCCACTTTGGAGGTTACTGTTAAAGGGGAGGGCGCTGTGGAGGTCACTGTTAAGGGAGGAGGGGACTGTGGTTGCCACTATTAAAGGGGCAGCAGGGAACTGTGAGATCATTGTTAAGGCAGCGGGGTACTGTGTCAGTCACTGTTAAAGGGGAAGTTGCTGTGGAGGTCTCTGTTAAAGGGGCTAGGGATAATGGAGATTACAGTTAAGGGGACTGTAATCTATGGTCAGTGTTAAGGGCTGGGTGCTGTAGAGGTCACTGTTAAGGGGCGGGCCCCTGTGGAGGTCACTGTCAAGGGGGTGAAGTGCTGTGGAACTCACTGTTAAAGGGGCAGGCTGCTGTGAAGGTCAAAGTTTAGGGGGTGGGCTGCTGTGGTGGCCCCATTTTAAGGAGGTGGGGCATTGTTGGGGGTTAGGGTTATGGGATGGGTGTTGTGGAGGTCACTGTTAAGGGGGCGGGGTACTGTAGATGCCACTGTTATAGGAAATACTGTCAATATCTTTTTTTAACGACACACACACAAGCATTAAATGAAATAGATTAAATATACCCGTGCGAAGAAAGGTCCCTCAGCTAGTGGAATATAAAGGAGAATTTTTAATGTACGTCAGTATGGAATAATGCATGGTTAAAAGAATTTAACCACCTCCAATTCGGGCCACTTACCCTCTTCCTGACCAGGCCTAATTTTCACTTTCACTAATCTGTCACTTCATGTGGTAATAACTTTGGAACGCTTTTACGTATCCAAGCCATTCAGAGATTGTTTTCTTGTGACACATAGGACTTCATGTTAATGATAAATTTGAGACAATATATTTTACTTTTACTTATAAAAAATCGAAAAGTTTACGAAAATGTGAAAAAATTCACTGTTTTCTAAATTTGAATCTCTCTGCTTTTAAGACAGATAGTGATACCCCATAAAATACTCATTAATTGACATTCCCCATATGTCTACTTTATGTTGGCATCATTTTGTAAATGTCATTTTATTTTTTTAGGACATTAGAAGGTTTAGAATTTTAGAAGCAATTTTTGAAAATTTGCTAAATCAACTATTTTAAGTAGGGATGAGCGAACCGAACCGTAACGAACCAGATTCGTTACGAACTTTCCCAAAAGTTCGGTTCGTCACCGAACCGAATTTTGACAAAGTTCGTAACGAATCTGGTTAAAATAACGGCGACGCAAAATATACGCATATTTATTGAGAATGTACGCTAATGCGTACGTATTCCATTAAGTAGCGTACTTTTAACAACGCTACACTGTATGTTCGTTACTTGAGTAGGAATGTTCGCAGACGCAGTATATGAGTACGCTAATGCGTACATATTCAGTTAAGTAGCGTACCTTTGACAACGCTAGACTGTATGTTCGTTACTTGTGTAGGAATGTTTGCGGACGCAGTGCATGCGTACGCTAATGCGTACATATTCATTTAGTTAAGTAGCGTACCTTTGACAACGCTAGACTGTATGTTCGTTATTTGTGCGGGAATGTTCGCATTAGCGTACGCATTAGTGTAGATTCTAAAATATGCGTAGATTTTGCGTCGCCGTTGTTGAAGTCACTTGGATTTTTTTCCACTTTTTCATTGTAATAGCAACTGCAAGTAAACAAAACTATACCCTATCTGACTCCCATTATTGTAGAAGCAATTATTCAGCCGTTATAGCAAGGTTCGTTTTAGGTTCGGTTCGTACGAATCCGAACTTCAAGAAAGTTCGCCGAAGCGAACCGAACCGAACTTTTCAAAAGTTCGCTCATCCCTAATTTTAAGGACCAGTTCAGTTCTGAAGTCACTTTGTGGGCTTACATAATAGAAACCAGCCATAAATGACCCCATTTTAGAAACTACACCCCTCAAACTACTCAAAACTGGCTTTAGAAATGTTGTTAACCCTTTAAGTATTCCACAGGAATTAAAGCAAAATAGATGTGAAATTCCAAAGTGTCACTTTTTTTTGCAGATTTTCCATTTAAATCATTTTTTTCCTATAACACATCAAGGGTTAACAACAAAACAAAATTCAATATTTATTACCCCGATTCTGCAGTTTGCAGAAACTGGTATTTAGTTATACGCCAGGGTCAGAAGGGGAGGAGCAGCATCTGCATTTTCTAAGGGTCTTTTCACACGACCGTGGAGCACGGTTCAGGACGGTCTGTGAAAACCCAGACCGTGCTCCTCCTGAGGGCAGGAGCGCACAGCGTCATTGGTTGCTATGATGCCGTGCGCTTCCTAAGGCTGCCGCTGTACAGTGAAACACTGTATACGAGCATTTTTAGAAAAAAAATAATGTTTTTGTGTTGCAATTTTTTAAGAGCCATATATTTGGTTTATGATCTTGTATGGGTGCTCAATTTTTTCGGGATGAGGTGACATTTTTATTGCTACCATTTTGGGATACATACGACTTTTTGATTGATTGATTGATGTTTTTTGAGAGGTGAGGTAATTAAAAAATCTGTTTTGGCGTTATGTTTATTTTTTACGGTGTTTAAATGATGGGGTAGATCATGTGATATGTTTATAGAGCTGTTCGTAGCAGACCTGGTGATGCCAAATATGTCTATTTTATTTATTTATTTTTATTTGTAACATTTTTTAATGATATTTATTTATATTTTTTACTTCTATACTTTTTTATTTTTATTTTACACTTTGTGTCCCCCATAACTTCATACAAGACCTCTGGGGACATTTAATTTTCCTTTTTAAAAAAAAAAAAATGTTTTAACACTATTGATTTCTCCTGTAACTGGGGATGACATAGTAGCCCCAGTTACAGGAGAAGTACATCCCCAGAGAGGTTGTACAGTATAATACTAATAATACTATGCTGTACAGCCTCAGTGCAGGGCTGATCAGGTCTATGAAAGACCCGGCAGCTCCTGCATTCTCCCGGCCCCGGCGATCACGTGACCGCCGGGCCGGGACAGGAAGCGCACATAGTGCTTCCTAATCTGTATACAGAGCGCTCGGTGAGCGCTGTGTATACAGCGATCTACAAGGCAGGGACCCCAGGGAACGGTCCCTGCCTTTTCTATGGGGTACCCTGCTGTCAGTGACAGCAGGTACCCCACTGTGCAGCTGCACGATTAGCGTGCAGCTGCTATCTCTGAATGGACGTTCAGAAGCGTCCATTTTAGATAATTAACCACTTCCCGGACATTTATATACTATGGGCGGATGGGAAGTGGTTAATAATATTGATAACATTGTTTGACAGAAATATAGAGTTAATTCCCTAGGCCAGTTTTTTTCAGACAGTATTTAGTATTGTTAAGCAGACATGAAGTACAGAGAGGAGGTGGGGATGTGACTGATGAGCAGCAGCTCTTGTATGCAGTCCCCATTACCACAGTCTGTCCTGTCCGTCCTCTTTGTACTTCATGTCTCCTCATGAACCCCATTCCTACAGAGATTTCGCTAAATATCATATTAAACTGTATTCAGGATCATAATTCCTGACAAGTAGAGCAGAGAGGAGGATATGTAATTAGGACAGGTTTTATGTGTTCTAATAGGACAGAGGCCATTTTGCTTTTCCTTATGATTGCTCCCTAGACAAAGCAATCCATTCTAACTAATGGAAGGTATTTGTAAATATATTTATAATAAAGTAATATTTAAGTATTTTCATTTTTTAAATTCCTGTAGAACCCCTTTAATTCCCTCCTGGTCAAGTTGTTGGCTGTGCAGTAGCTGCCGTTCCATTTAGTAGAGTTTGTATCTCTAATGACCTGATAGTGTGTGCTCAGCCTTGCTAGAAGATACATAGCCTGCATTATTTCTCCAAAAAAAAAAAAAAAAAAGCATCCCTACCTTCTACTCTCTTGCGGAGAACGTGGGCTGCTGCTTGCAATTGTTTGTGTGCAGCAAGGTTCACACCTCGGTGGACACCTGGATCAGCTGTTACGGGCAGGTACAGTACATTTCTTTCACTGCCCACTTGGTCAGTGTTTTGAGGCAGCACCCTACCAACAATGCCATGTCCTTATGAACACCCCCACACGCCCCATACACAATTGCATTAAGCTGGCTTCCACATAAGGCATTCATCCACCTCCTCCTCCTCCATGGACATCATCCCGTCCCCAACAGTAGCAGGGCACAGCGTCATTCCCAATCCCTCTGCTTCCTGTCACATATGTCAAGGAAAAAACGTTGCTATGTGGTGTTGAAGTGAGAATAGACGAGAAGTTTATAAATTACATTAAGTAGCAAAACATTCCGCTGGTTGTATCTCCACCAACTCCAACCTGGCAAGGTATATATGCATATCACAGATGTTTATTTCTAGAAATATATAGGAGCCAGAAAGGAGGGAAGAAAAATTAACCCACAGCCATTAATGTCTAACCCCCTGGCAACAAAGTGAATATATGACTAAGTGATAATGGCCAAATTTTGCCCAAAGTATCAATATTTTGTTATTGGGTTAGATGTATGGCCCATGGAAACCCCGCCAACAAAGTCATCAAAAAGCATAACTGACTTCTGCATGACTTGAGGCTCAGACTGCTTGGCTGATGTACAAGGCGTTGATGTGTAAGAATGATGACTGTGCACTTTCAGTAGTGGACCGGGTGGAACACAATGCGAAGAAACTGGAGGCACTGTCAGCCATCCAATCTGCTATTTCATCTACTTGTTCTGGCCTCACCATTCTTAGAGAGGTATTCAGGCCTGCAAAATGATGCAGAACATCCTGTCGTCTGCGTGCACCAGAGGAAGGTGTTTCAATTTCCCGCAGCAGGAGCTCCAACACCACTAACACCAGGAGCACCACATCCACGGCCATGTCCCTTATTTGATGCTCTCCTAATTTTTTTTACAGTTACCCACCATATTGGCTGACAGACGAACAATTGTATTTCTGTGTCACGGGTAGAAATGAAGTGTTGGGCACCCCAAAAAATGGCTGTAGGTCACCAACAGAGATTAACTCTTTTATTTCCGTGTCAAGGATGCAGATTAGGTACATCTCACTCCAAAAAAAGGGTTATGTCAACGACACAATTAAATAACAGATTAACTATTGTATTTCCATGTCACAGGGGCAATTGAGGTGTTTTTCACCCAAAAAATAGCTATGTGTCACAGACACGATTAACAGACTATTGCATTTCCGTATTACTGGTGAAAAGTAGTAGTATTGCACCGACTGAAAATTACTACAGGTCACCCACAGACCCCAGCCCGATTAATTATTTAATTTCTGTGTCAGTGGTGCAAAGGTCCTGTATTGCACCCACATAAATGCCTACAGTTCACCCACAACCCTAACACTATCCCTCAGTGCAGCACCATCCCGCCCCTACACTAGTCAGAACACAATGGTGGATCACCATGTGATCCGGCATTTATGCATGCATGATCCCGCCAGCCAATCACAACCATGCCAATACAAGACATGAGCATTATGGCTTCCAAGTGCCCACAGCTTAAAAGCTTGTTGATTGGCTGTACTGCAGCCTTTCAACAAGCTTTATTTTAACTCTAAACAAGAACACAGACTTTTCGGGTTCAAGTACTAGGGCACCGTTATGTTTAGTATGAACCCGAACAGTGTGGTCTGAATTTGCTCATCACTAGATATAGGGACAGACTTAACAGCTACATTAAAACCCTAACACTGTCCCTCACTGCAGCAGCGACCTATCCCTAAAATAGTTAGAATGGAATGGCAGTGCAACACGTGATCCGGCATTTATGCATATAGGGTTACATGGTGCACCGGCCAATCACAGCCATGACAAATCTAGGCATGACTGTGATGGCTTCCAAGTGCTCGTTTGTTGATTAGCTGTGCTGCAGCCTTTCCACAAGCTTTATTTAAAGTCTGAACACAGAACATGAGCACAGACTTTCGCGCCAATGTTTGAGTTCTAGTGCCCGGACATCGTAATGTTTGGTACAAACCCTAATATTCTGGTCAGGGTTAGAGATGAGCGAAGTGATTCGTCAATTCTTTGCTTCGTATTGAATCTTGGAAATTTTCAGCTGCGAAGCGAATCTGAATATTAGCTGATTTGCTTCGGCTTTGTACGCATTCGCTACGTAGTTTGTCCTATAAATTATACACTATTGCTACGTATAAGTTACTCTATACGCTGTTGCGTACAAATTCAATTCATTAGCAAACTTTTACTGCTCGTTCATTTATCGTGCTCAAAGGCCCAAGAAGAAAGCAGTCACCTGACTTAGTGGGCAGGGCTTTCTCTGATTGGCTCAGGCTCGGTAAGCCAGTGACACATCACTTCTGCTGCGACTGCTGAGACGAGTAGAAGCACTATGTGTGAAGTTCTGAGACTCTGAGACCTGTTTTGTTAAAATTGGGGTGTAATTGCTCTGGGAATCCATATTACACATATCAGGGATTCTGCAGGGCAAGTGCGGGGCCAGTTCAGGGCAAGTGCAGGGTAGTAATTAATCAGTCAGGGAGAGAGAGATAGGGAGAGACAGGGACAAAGACAAAGAGCAGGTGCAGGGCCACAGAGTAACGTGACAATTGTCTGGAATGGATAAGCAAAAGGGGCCCAGTTCCAGCCAGACCTCGAGCTCTAGGTCAGTAGTGCCAAAGGACCTGTAGCCGGAGCTTCTACTTGTAGTATTCGCCATACTTGGCAGTTGTTCCACCAGGCTAACCGACCAAGGCGAAAAATATACCGCACGCTAATAAGGCAATTAGTGTGCAGGGAGGGATGGCATTCAGTGCAATGCCAGTAGCCATCTTAGCTACTGGCATTACACTGATTGGCTGGTTCGGAACGCGTCATCGGGTGCTACATTTACGGCACGTTCTTTACCTAAATACACAGTTACTGTATAATATCAAGCTTACATACGATGTCATTGTTTCTGCCGCTAATCAAGGCGACAGTACCTGCGCTGTGTCTGCTGTTTAACATTAGCACATTCTACACATTTGACATTGGGTGAAAATCTGATCAGACACTTAATAAAAATCTGCACTACTGTAATTGTGACAAAGCTGCACATATACTATTAAATATGCGCAAGGCGAGCAGTAAAAGGCGGGGAAGTGGGCGTGCTACTGATGTTGCAGGCAGCGGCCATGGCTCTGGACGCGGTGATACTGTGCCTGCTGACAGAGCACGAGAAACAAAGTCATTCAAAATTTCTAGCTTCATGTCCCAGTTTGCCGTGGCACAAGGCTCAACTCTGAA
>ONZH01009131.1:0-43114 GCA_900303285.1 Rhinella marina | reverse complement strand
CCCCCCCATTATAAATAATGACCCACTCTCTCATAAGTGGCCCAACAGCATGCTGCAAAGAAAAAAACAAACTCATACTCATACAATACTTGTCAGGATGCAGTGCCAGCTCCAGCAGCAGCAACTTAAGTCTAGAGTCGCTGATGAGCAGTTTCTTCACCCACATAGTGAAGAAACTACTCACCAGCAGCAGCAGCTACACATAAAGCAGTACCCGAACCAGCAGGTTGTGGCATACTTGGAGTGCACCCTGCCATCTCACATGACCAGTGTATTGTCGCGTCGCTCCCCACCCCCATTCGGTACTCCCCAGCCCAATAAAGACAGGACTCCGTATGTGGATTTTATTGGCCACAGCAGCTATTTATTATTAACATAAATATAATAAATAACATAAATAATAAATATCCAACCTATGGCCTTACCACACAAAGGCCCACCTTGAACCATAAACAACAACACGGGGAGGGTCCTTGAAGCCCCAAAACCTGACGAATATCTGCCCGGACTCTTCGATTACCTTATTATATTAGGGAGGGGCTTATAATAATTGGCTAGGCCAATTTTGGGGGCACCATTTGACTACTTTGCCTAGGGCACCAAACTGCCTAGTCCCGGCACTGCACCCCCAAGTCACAACCTCCCACGTGCCGGACCAAAATCCCAGGTGGCGCATCTAACCTTGCAAACCGATGAAACTCCGGCAACACTCGGCTCCACATCATGCCTCTCACACCCAACCACTGGATCACCGCCTCCGACCTCGCAAAACCGAGTGCCCCAATATCCACACCAGGCAAGACGGACCTCCTGCAACACAAAACAGAAACAATCAGCACATGCAATCCCCCCAACGAGCCCTTAACCCCAACCAACAAAACTTACAACCACTCAGTGCGCACATAAGACCTAAAGCGCAGTGACTCCCACCTACCAATCCTCCGAATCACATCGTCCCCCAACCCTCGCCATGCCGCCTCAGTGGCCGCACCAATTCGGAAAGATGGAACACAGATGGATCCTTCCCCAACCCCCGCAGACACGCCCGCATAACCGCCACAAACTGAAACCGGGACAAAAAGGAACCGTCCTCGTGAATCAACAACGGCCGGTCCCCTGGACCCACCCACAATCGGGACTCCCGCAAACACTGTACCGGGCATGCCGCCGAACCATCCGCCTGGTATAACACCACCTGCCACCCCTTACCCAACTGGTCAGTCTTTGACCTTCTAATACAAAAAACCACCTTATCAGAAAACAATTCCACATCCCCACAACACAAACCCCCAGCCCTGGACCTGCTCGGGCTGACCAACTCCCCAATCCGCAATGTCCCAAAGAAAGCAAACAAAAAAGCTAACCTAAACAACTTCTCTTCCCATGCCGAAACGCAAACCCTCCCCAACTGCTCAATCAGATACCCCAGCAACGCAAAAGAAACAGGCCTACGCAGATCAAACCCTGGAGTCTGCCTCCTCCAACCCTTCAACGCCTGCCGGACCCAAAAGGATTTCTTAACATCAACTAACGCCCTACATTTACACCGAAATGCAACACCCGCCAAAAACTTGTTCATCTTGGAGACCGACCAACCCTCATCCCTACCATGCCCCACAAAAAGCAGCAACACAACCCCATCATCCAGTCCAGCCCCTAGAAAACGCATTTAACGATAAACAACGAAGAACCAAATACTGCAACAAACGAACCACCGGCCTTGATGAAGCCGAAACCCGATTGATGGCCTCCACCACTCCCATGTTGTCGCAGTGAAAACGCACCTTCCTGTTCCTGAAAACTTCCCCTCCAAATAGACACCGCCATTATGATGGGAAAAAGCTCTAACAAAACAAGGTTCTTGTCCCAACCTTCCCCGCTCCACTCATTCGGCCATTCCCCCACACACCAGTGGCCCCGTAAATAAGCCCCAAAACTGCCAAATAAGCCCCTGCTGCATCCGTAAACAATTCAAGCTCCTCAGCTTCTACCACTTCTTCCATCCACAAGGACCTCCCGTTGTATTGTTCCAAAAAGGACGCCCAAACCCCCAAATTCATCCCGCAGCTCCCGAGTAAGCTGCACAAAATGATGAGGGGCCTGAACTCGCGCCGTTGCCTGGGCCAAACGTCTACTGAAAATTCTCCCCATAGGCATAATGCGGCACGCAAAATTCAACTTCCCCAACAACGACTGCAACTCCCACAACCTAACCTTCCGCCGCCCCCCACTGCCCGTTTTAAATTCTCCACTTTATCCTCCGGCAACCTGCATTCCATTGCTTCGGAATCGATTACAATACCCAGAAAACTTAGAGCGGTCGTGGGACCCTCCGTCTTAGCCGCCGCCAAAGGAACCCCAAAACGCAATGCCATAGTCTCAAACGAGCGCAGCATAACAGAGCACCCTTTTGAACTAGAAGGCCCAATGAACAAAAAATCATCCTAATAGTGGATGATTGAACCCCAACCCGACCACTCACGTGCCACCCACTCCAAGAACGTGCTAAACATCTCAAAGTAGGCACACAAAACCGAGAAGCCCATCGGCAAACACCTGTCAACATAAAACCCCCCTTCCCAAACACAACCCAACAAGTGTTGGCAATCAGGGTGAACAGGCAACAGCCGAAACGCCGCCTCGATATCCACCTTCATCAAAAATGCACCCCGCCCATATTTTTGAACCCAAAGAATCGCCTTGTCGAACGAAGTATACACCATGGAACACAATTCCGGGTCTATCCCATCATTAACCGAACCACCTCTCGGAAACGAAAGGTGATGAATAAGGCGAAATTTATTTGGTTCCCTCTTCGGCACGACCCCCAACAGCGACACCCTCAAATCCGGCATAGGTAAGTCCCCAAAGGGACCTGACAAGTCCTCAACTTCCTTCCGCAACTTTTCCGACACCACACCCGGGAACTCGTTCGCCGACTTCAAATTCCTACCCCCCTGCCTAAAATCCCCATCAACAAACGGTACACGAAACCTTCCCGAAAACCCAATAACAAAAACTCCGCCACCTCCGCATCCGGGTACCTATTTAGAAAGGGGAGCATCTCGGTTACCCGAATTGGCGTCCGACCCTTTTCCAGCCGCATCACCCCAACCTTTCCCTCTCTTACCCCTAAAGCACTTCTGTGCTCCATGGTTGCCCCCGCACGAGGAGCACTCATGCCGAAACTTGCACTTGTCCCTGTACTTACATCCTCCTTCATTAAAGAGGAAGCACAACCCCTTTTGCGAAGCCGCCGAGAGCTCTGATTGACCAGAACCCCCGGCGCCCCCTGAAAGGACTGCCCTGCCCGCATTGGCGCCATCACCCTCATCCAAAGACCAATGTCTTTGTGCTCCCACCGGATGCTCGGCCGCACCGCCTTCCGTTGACGAAACTGTTTGTCGTACCTCAACCACCCCTGCCCCCCATACACCCTGTACGCCTCTCCTATGGCGTCTAAATAACAGAAAAGGCCGGAACAATTTTCCAGAGCCTTCTCACCAATGACACTGGCCAGAATCACGAAAGCCTGCAACCAGTTAGAAAACGTCCTCGGGATCAAATGGTACCGCCGTTTATCCTCGACCTCCTTCTTGTTATCCTCCTTCCTATCCCTATCCAAATTGAATCGCTCAAGCGGGAGCAAGGAAAAAATATCCACGTACTCCCCCTTCCAAAACTTTTCCCTGACCTCCTGCTTTAAATGCGCCTCTAACAGCCCCTCAAAGCAAACATATACTTCCCCTTTCGCCGTGTCGTCCAACCGGGGCTTGGCCTTAGATTTGTCTTTGGCCCCTTCCTTTTCCGTTCCCCCTCCTTTTTCCCCCGACCCTGGCGATGCTGTCCCCGCCGACCCGCTGGGTCCTGCAACCGCCGCTCCTGATGCCCCCAAAACGTCCCCCAAGACTGAACTTCCCCCAGCTGGTGCCTCTGCTCCCTGCAGCCCCCAACCCGCCAACGGCAACCCCACACCAGGTCCCGCCCCCACTAACCCTTTAACTAAATCCCGCAGTCCCAATAACAGCTCACCCAAACCGCCCGACACAGACACCACAGGGCCCCCCCATCCCCGGGACACCCCCCATACAGGATACAGGTAACAGGGAAACCCCACTCATCTCACCTGGCTGCGTGGACGCTGTGACTCCACCAGCCGGAACGCGAGGTCGTGGAACTTGACTGGCGCTGAATTCTCTCCCCTCAGGTCCAGGATCTTCAACACTGGCCGTGCCATCTCTTTCTGTAGATGCCCTTGAAGCCTGCACTCCTGCAGCTCCGCCACTAGAGGCCGCCACCTCCGGGACTGAAATCTCCTTCAAGCCAGCCCTGCGCAGCTGTCCGTACTCTCTCCCCAGCTTAGGGCCGCCATCTTGACCCCGCCGACCAGATGAAGACGTGCCTGCACCTCTCCCACGCCGGGCAGCAGACCCCAAGCCAGAGGTCCCTGCCGCACCAGGTCCCGCCGCCCTGCCGACTGCAGCCTGAGGAGGGACCTCCGGATCCCTCCTGCCTGGGTCCCGTCCCACCACCGGATTCCTCCCGGCACACGACCGCCTGGCCCCCATACTACTATCTGCAGTGCGTGCCGGAGGGTCCCTAGAAGGGCTCCATATACGACGCCGGACATGCGGGGTCTCCTCGGGACTGAGGCGCGGCGGAGGCCTAGTCCTTCGCGGCCGGCGTTGTGGGGAAGCCGTAGCGGCCGGCTCCCCAGACCCCGGGAGCAGGTCTTGGACGGTGGCCTGCAACCACTCGCTCCCTCTACTCTCCGCTGCTGCCCTGAGCTGGGCCAGCAGCGCATCCACGGACTCCATTCCCGGAAAAAAACGAAGGCTCACGGACAGGTAAGGCAGCAGCTCTGACCAGAACTGCTGCACCGCTTCTTATCCTACCAAAATGGCCTCTTTTCCCGCCCTCACTGCCCCTTATAAAGCCTTAACCCCTCCCCTAACTGTCCACCTCCCCATCTCCTCAAATTAACCCTTTAAGCCCCTATCAGCTCCACTCCCTCCAACCCCTTGTCATGTCAGGCCTCCCCTAGGCTTCCAGCCCAATTGTCCGGCCTGTCCTTTTGTGTCCGCAACTGGCTGAGTTTGCCCTGGACAAGCTTTCCTGCCAAGCCAGCAATGTGGCTTCAGAGCGGGTGTTTATTGCGGCGGGGCCATGGTTACCCCAAGGAGAACTCTCCTTCTCCAATATGGAGAAACTGACATTTGTGAAGATGAATCTGGTGTTGATCAGCCAAGATTTTCCCAAACACCAGTGCCTGATGCATCAGACTAGATCATTCATGGTGCCACACCTAAACTTTGTCAAAAGAGACCTGTTTCTTCTGTCTAACTGCTTCAGCTACCATTCAGATGCTGCCAGAGGAAGGGCAAAATAATCAGTGACATCAACACAAACTCACTGCTGACACTAGAGATGAGCGAATCGATTCGTTGATTTGTATCGAATCTTGGAAATTTTTAGCTGCGAAGCGAATCCGAATATTAGGTGATTTGCTTCGGATTTGTACGCATTCGCTACGTAGTTTGTCCTATAAATTCTATGCTATTGCTACGTATAAGTTACTGTGTACGCTGTTGCGTACGAATTCAATTCATTAGCGAACTTTTACTGTTAGATCGTTTATTGTGCGCAAAAGCCCGGGAAGAAAGTGGTCACCTGACCTAGTTGGCAGGGCTTGCTCTGATTGGCTCAGGCTCGGTAAGCCAGTGACGCATCACTTCTGCTGCGACTGCTGAGACGAGCAGAAGCACTGTGTGTGAAGTTCTGAGACCTGTTTTGTGAAAATTTTATGTAATAGCTCCATATTACACATATCATGGATACTGCAGGGCAATTGCAGGACCAGTTCAGGGCTAGTATTTAATCAAGCAGGGAGAGAGAGACAGGGAGAGATAGGGAGAGACAGGGAGATACAGGGACAAAGACAAGCTGCAGGGCCACAGAGTGATTTGAAAAATGTCTGGAATGGATAAGCAAAAGGGGTCCAGTTCCAGCCAGACTTTGAGCTCTAAAAAAAAGGAGAAGGTGGCACAGGGCAGCAGTGCCAAAGGACCTGTAGCCGGAGAATCTACTAGTAGTATTCGCAATACTTGGCCGATGTTCCACCAGGCTAACCCACCGAGGCGCAAAATTGTAGTGGAGGAGAAAGTAGATGAGGTAGTGGAGTGGATGACACGCTCATCTCAGTCTCAGCCAGATGATCTGCAGTCATCTGCTGATACAGTATCCAGGAGTCAGACTCGTCCTGCTCCACCATTCCACTCAAGCAAACCCCGTCATTTTCTGCCACCTCTCGGGCTTCAGTGTTCCCTCCTAGTGGTGTCCCTTCTGCAATTTAAAAAAAAAAAGCAACCGAATCCCACCTTATAATCCGGTGGTTATAGAGGACAGCCTCCCTGAGGATTTCTTAGAGGGCAGTCAGAGTTTGGACTGCCCGGAATTGTCGGTTGGTGGGGAACAGCCTAATTTGCAATCTGAAAAATGTGTTGTGGAGGAGTCTGATGATGAATCTGGACCTGGGAAGCGGATCGGGCTGGTGAGGAGGATTTGAGCTCAGAGGAGGAGGGTGGTACTAGTAGTGGCAGCAACAGAGGGCAGAGGCGAGTTAGGCCCAGGGCTAGTGCTTCCCTGGGAACTAGCGAGACCCCAAATATAGTGGGGCCGGCACCAGGGTGTAAGCGTGCAAGGGCTACAAGTTTGGCCAGCTGTGGAGGGAGCACATCGGGTGCGTGGAAGTATTTTACCACTCTGCCGGGGGATAGCAGTATGGCCACGTGTAATTTGTATAAACAGAAATTAAGCCGTGTAAAAGCCACAAATGTTGGGACCACTGCTCTGTGGAACCATTTGAAGCGGCATCATGCCGGCAATTTAGAGCAGCCCATTAATACTAATGAGCTGGTTACTTCTCCCGGGGTCCCTTCTGTCAGGCAGGCCACATCCAGGGCCATAGCTCAGCCCGCATCCCGGGGTGTAACTAGTACATCCACCTCATCGTCGGCCAGTGCGTGCATTTCTCCACCTCCTCTCATTCGGCAGCCATCCATTGCCGAGTGCGTGGCCAGGAAGCAGTTTTACTCCACAAGTAATCCGACAGTACGCAAACTGAATGGTCATCTGACAAAGTTGCTTGCTGTGCAGTCTCTGCCGTGCAAGCTGGTTGACTGCCCAGCTTTTAGGGAGCTAATGGCTTGCGCTCAGCCACGCTGGCAGGTCCCTAGCCGGCATTACTTCTCCAACAAAGCTATCCCCGTCCTTTACTCCCACGTGGCAGAGAATACTGGACGCTCCCTACAGCTGTCTCTCTGCAGCACAGTGCACGTCACGGTGGATACCTGGAGCAGTGCTTACGGCCAGGGGCAATACATGTCCTTTACTGCCCACTGGCTGAATGTATTTAGTGGCAGCGAGGCAGGAACACCCCAGCAACCGGGTCAATTGCTGTTGGCACCTCCACGTGATTTCCAGCCAGGATTGCAGCAGACCACCCAACAACTATCCGCTTCCACCTCCACGGGCAGTCCGCCTGCTGGAGCGTCAGGGCAGCGAGTTACCCCCGCTCATTCATATCACATGTGCCAGGTGAAACTCTGCCATGCAGTGTTAGACTTAGTTTGTCTTGGCAGTATCAGCCACACAGGCCAGCGCTTGCTGCATTACATGAAGCAGCAAATAGCGCACTGGCTGACTCCACGGCAGCTGGAAGTGGGCATGGTAGTGAGTGACAATGGGAAAAATATAGTGGCAGCGCTGAACCTGGGTCAATTCTCGCATGCTCCCTGTATAGCATATATATGTCCATATATACTGTATGTACATATATGTCCTAAATCTAGTGGTGCAAAGATTTCTAAAAACATTCACTGGCCTGCGCACAGTGTTGGCAAAGTCGCGGAAGCTTTGCACTCATTTCAGCCATTCATATGTATCTCGCCACGCTCTGGTGGAACTGCAGCGTCAAAACGGTCTTCCGCCACACCGCTTAATAGGTGATGTGCTGACCCGGTGGAATTCCACTCTTCATATGTTGCAGCGACTCCTAGAGCAGCATAGAGCAGTGGACGATTTTGTCCAGCAGCAGCCAGAATCTTCCATCATAGGGAGCAGGTGCGGATTTGATTTCCGGCAGTGGAGGCTGGTCCGAGATGCCTGCACTGTTCTAAGGCCCTTAGAAGAAGCCACCAAATTGTTCAGCCGGGACAGCTGCGGTATGAACGACATAATTTCAATAATATTTGTGCTGGAAAAGACACTCGCGCTCATGCAGCAGGGGGCAATGGGGGAAGGGAATCCTGGCCATTTGTCTACCCGCCATGCTGTCACTGTAGGGGAGCCAAAGTTCCCTTGCGGAGCAGGAGGAGGATGAGGATGAGGAGCTTCAGTTAGAGGAGGGGGGAGAGGAGGAGGATTTTAATGAGGGTGATGATGCCCAGGAGGAGGAGGAGGAGGAGGAGACACAGGTGGAGGATGAGACTTTCAGGGACACAGCAGTTTCTCAGAGAGAGGCTGAGATGGAAAGAAGTGGCCTCTCAGGCACGCTGGGCAGGATGGCGAGTTGTATGCTCAGATGCTTACGCACTGAGAGGCGTAACCTAAACATAAGGCAGACTGACGAATACTGGCTTGCGATGCTTCTGGACCCGTGGTATCAATCCAACATGGGGGATTGTTTTCCTCGCCAGGAAAGGGAAGAGAAATTAGTATCATTGAGGGAGAAGCTATGTAGTAACCTAACCACAGCTTTCAGCCATCCCCAGCCTGCTGCCAGCTTGTCTGAGAAGGAGGTCCGGCCAAGTCATCCACCTTCTGCCACAACCAGCAGCAGCCAGTTAAGTCTAATTAGTATGATGCAGGAATTTTTCTCTTCAGGCTCCCAACAGCTACAGCCAGGTTAGCAGGCTCAATGAGCAGGTTCAGGCGTACCTGCAGTCTGGCTCACAAAGCCTCTTCTCAGACCCCCTGGACTTCTGGGCAGGCAGATTACACCAGTGGTCGGAACTGTCCCACTATGCACTAGGGTTTCTTTCCTGCCCAGCCTCAAGTGTCATGTCAGAGAGGGTTTTTAGTGCCGCTGGGGGGGGGGGGGCGGGGGGGTGACACCCAAAAGGACAAATCTGTCACCGGGCAGTGTTCAAAAAAATACCTTTATAAAAATGAATAAAGGCTGGATTACATCCGAATTTCATACTCCTCTTACTGATGCTGGTGGTGATTACATCAGGCCTTGCAGGGCAGAATAGTCTGAGTGTCTTTCCACTGTTGCTGTCAGCCGGGCCATAATTTTACAGCCAAATGTCTTGTGTCATGTCATGGACTGTGCGAACCCGAAGTCTCCAAAACCCTATTTCAAAAACAAACACTGTTGTCTACCTCTGCCTCCGTTTTCTACGCTTAGTAGGAGAGTAGCTGTTGTTAGTTAACGTTACTAATAGTTCTATTTAGTATTGTTAAAGAAGAACTCCCGCAAAAATTCTTATTCTCTGACCTGTTAGAAAGGTGCATGATATAATCTGTAGTGAATGTCATCAGAGTGTAATAACCTCTCTTCTTATTGTAGCTGGGTCATGTGACCAACTCTCTGACCTCCAACTGACCCAGGACAGCAAGCCAGTCACTTTTCTATTCATTCCTATGAGACTGAAAGTGAGCCTCGCATAGGAATGCATAGAGAATTAGACTTCCTGTCCACACATAAGTCTCTGTGTGAGTTGGTGGGTCTAATTCCTAGTCACATGACACAGATAAGAAACTTCAGGATGATATAACTCAAAAATTCAGCTACTGGTAAGAAAATGACATTCACTACAGATTACATCATGTATATTTATAGCAGGACATGGAACAAAATTTTTTGCAGGAGTTCTTCTTTAAGTTTGTTTTGGAGCCTCAGCCTTTAGTCCCCCCCCCTCCAAAAATAAATAAATATATATATGTGTTATATATATTTAAAAAATAATACATTTTTTTTTACACTGCCTCTGCCTCCTGTACAAGTTATATTAGCGGACATTGTTATACACCACCGCAGTCTGTTGTATTTATTTTACCTATCACGCTATGCTGATATACCCCGTCCCCTACTACTACTGGCTGGGGCAGCCATAAAAAGCTCATATATAATATTCACTGCCTATATCTTACATCCAGTGATGTCTCCTCTGATGTAGATGTTCTCTTTCCTCATCATCTCCTTTCAGACCAGACCGCCATGATGATTTCTTTCAGCCATCTCTTCTCTCTGCACAGTTTGACAAACAGACATCTTAGTTTCCTACTTTTCCATCCTCTTCCCACCTTCTGAACACCCCATCCTGCCACATCTAATACTGTGTCCGCTGTGCTCCCCAATACTATACTGCAGAAACAGTCCCCCTGATAATACTAGTACCACACAGATACCCCCCAAAAAATACCCCCTTACCTTTCAGATCCGACCCCCATATCAAACCTCAGAGGGCACAGAGGAGGCAAAACCACCTTGTGGAGGGGGCAAAGAGAAGGCAAGCCACTGTGTGGAGGGGCACAGAGGAGGCAAAACCACTGTGTGTGTGTGTGGGGGGGGGGGTCACAGAGGAGGCAAAAACACCGCGTGTGTGGTCACAGAGAAGGCAAAACCACCATGTGGAGGGGTACAAAGTAACCAAAACCACCGTGTAGAGTGGGCACAGAGGAGGCAAAACCACCGTGTGGAGTGGCACAGAGGAGGCAAAACCACCGTGTGGAGGGGGCACTATGAGAGGCAAAACCACCGCATGGAGGAGGCAGAGAGGAGGCAAAACCACTGTGTGGAGGTGGCAAAGAGAAGACAGAAACACAGTGTGTGTGTGTGGGGGGGGGGGTGGGAGTGTCACAGAAGAGGCAAAACCACTGTGTGCAGTGGGCACAGAGGAAGCAAAACCAAAAAGGGGGGGGAGAACAAGAGGAGGCAAAACCACAGTGCGGAGGCGGCACAGAGGAGTCAAAACCACTGTGTGGAGTGGGCACTAAGGAGTTAAAAATATAACTTAAGGGGATGTATGGTGACCAATGTAACTGTAGGTGACTTTATAAGAGCTTGGAGCAGCTCTCACGCCCCTTATATACTCCCCTTCATAAACTACATGAAAATACAGCTGCCAGACCCCTCACCAGGAATCACTGACCCCATCAAAATTGTCTTCACTCTCCCTGCTCTGGACTCAGCACTGCAGCTCTTGATCTGCTCTTATCCTGCATCTCCCGGGAAGAAGCAGTCACATGATCCCATGACGTCATGCCCTCAAAGAAGCCAATACATTCTTGGCTAGCTTTACCATGAGAAGAGAAAGCAGGGCTGGGGGTAAGTACAGCGCTCACAGCTTAGGGGCCCGGTCGCAACTGCTGCGACCCCTATAGCTACGCCAGTGCCTGCAGCTCTTGCAGCTCCAGATGCAGGCCACGAATGAGCCGGGAGGCAGTGTGGAGCCTGGACCCAAGGCGCCGTAATCCAGTCTCCACTTCGAAGTCAGTGAGGATGTTTGTAGGGGCGGAAACAGTTATGTACTTAGTTTGTATGATCGAGTTACAGTGGTTGTCCCACAAAAAAAATCTAAACTTTAAAGTACTGGAGCGACTTATTCCGTGACATGTATTCTGTACTGACTGAGCCTTTAGTAGTACTTATTGGACACCCATACGGCGTGGTCTTCCCATGGTCCAGGGGAAAACTGCTCCCTGTCGGTTGGAGCTACCAAAGATAAAACATACATTTAGCTCATATTTTAAAGACAGAAGGTCCACCCATTACACTTTTTTTTAACCTACCTTCTACCTCTGGTAGCTGGGCTGGTGGTGTTGGAGGGGCAGGTGGAGTACTCTCTCGCTGGGGTGGAGGACGGTGAGAGCGGTTCCTCTGTGGTGCAGCAGCTGTCAAAAATCATTAAATAATGGCCTAAGGCTACTTCTACACTAGCGGCAGCCCGGATCTGGCAGGTGAAGGGTCCCTCCGGATCCGTGCTGCCGCTGGGACACATGTGGGGCCGGAACCGCGCGGGGATGGGTCGCGGATCCGGCCACAGCACGTTAACCCCTGCTGAGAGGCAGCCGGAGAGAAAATGTAACATGTAACGCAGCCCGCCCCCATTACAGTGAATTTGGGCCGTTGCGCGGTTCCGGCCCCACATGTGTCCCTGCGGCAGCACGGATCCGGAGGGACCCTTCACCCGCCGGATCCGGGCTGCCGCTAGTGTAGAATTAGCCTTACATTCAACTCTAATAAACAGTTGTAGCTACATGGGAATAGTTTGGGACTGGAGGATCCCGTTCCTAACCACTAGTGCTCTTACTGCAGCTGTACTCCCACATAGCTTGAATGAAAAATAAATTAAATATGTTTTACACTTACTAGAGGCTGCAAGTACTTCAGGGGCCGTCCTGCCTCGACGGTGGTGACACCGTAGTTGACGGTGCTCTGCAACATAAAAACGTACACAATTGTTAGATGATGACTCTTTTTAATACTAAAACATACTACTATTAAGATATTATGGGTGTGAGAGGGGGGCCATATCATATTTTTTTCTTCTAAAAAGGTATTTATGGCAATAGATAACGTTATTGTCGCAATAACTTTCTTTATATCGTTAACACGGTGCGGTAGGAATACTTTCGCCCACTGACAGTAGCTGCAGCATGGGCACTTCTTTGAGTCTGTGAGTAGGAGGAGGAAGCGCTAACTATGAAGGGGCATATAAGAGTACTTTCTTTCAAACTAGTGCATTTGCCTGACACAAACGGGAGAACGGCCAGCACCATTAACAATAGTGACTAGAATACCTTCACTTAAGTTGTTTGGGTCGAGAGTTAGAGGCGTTGCCTAGCATGGAACAAAATTACTGCAGCGCACTACGCACAACCACGTTGTCCTTCTATACTTTTTTCATTATTGGCAGTGTCTGCTGGTATATATACAATACAGTACACTCATTTTTTTACATGTTTTTACTTATCAAATATTTTGTTACTCACCCTGCCGTATCTCTGTGCGGATCTCATTAAGCTGCTCTGGCAGTGCTCCAGACTAAAAAATACCTAGGAGCCATTGGCTCGTGAACTGAAAAATTTAGGAGCCAAATAAAATTTTTAGGCGCCAAATTTAAATACACAAAAATACGGATCTGCAATACCACGGATGCCGTCCGGCGTGTGTTCCGCAATTTGCACTGTTCAAAATGCCTATTCTTGTCTGCTGTTGTGGACAAGAATAGGACATGTTCTATAATTTCTTACGGAGCCGCGGCTAGGCAAGTTCGCTAGCCACCCATTGAAGTGAATGCAGCTGTATCTATTCTACAAAATTGCGGAATAGATGCGGGCACATTCACACGGTGGTATATATATTAATATACAGTGCTGGCCAAAAGTATTGGCACCCCTGCAATTCTGTCAGATAATACTAAATTTCTTCCAGAAAATGATTGCAATCACAAATGCTTTGGTAATAATATCTTCATTTAATTTGTCTTCAATGGAAAAGCACAAAAAGAATTGTCAAAAAGCTAAATTGGATATAATTCCACACCAAACATAAAAAGGGGGTGGACAAAAGTATTGGCACCCTTTGAAAAATCATGTGATGCTTCTCTAATTTGTGTAATTAACAGCACCTGTTACTTACCTGTGGCACATAACAGGTGGTGGCAATAACTAAATCACACTTGCAGCCAGTTGAAATGGATTAAAGTTGACTTAACCTCTGTCCTGTGTCCTTGTGTGTACCACATTGAGCATGGAGAAAAGAAAGAAGACCAAAGAACTGTCTGAGGACTTGAGAAGCAAAATTGTGAGGAAGCATGAGCAATCTCAAGGCTACAAGTCCAAAGACCTGAATGTTCCTGTGTCTACCGTGCGCAGTGTCATCAAGAAGTTTAAAGCCCATGTCACTGTGGCTAACCTCCCTAGATGTGGACAGAAAAGAAAAATTGACGAGAGATTTCAACGAAAGATTGTGCGGATGGTGACTAACATCCAAACAAGTTCTAGCTGCCCTGCAGTCCGAGGGTACAACAGTGTCAACCCATACTATCCGTCGGCGTCTGAATAAAAAGGGACTCTATGGTAGGATACCCAGGAAGACCCAGAGACATAAAAAAGCCAGGCTGGAGTTTGCCAAAACTTACCTGAGAAAGCCAAAAACTTTTTGGAAGAATGTTCTCTGGTCAGATTAGACAAAAGTAGAGCTTTTTGGGAAAAGGCATCAACGAGGAATTTACAGGAAAAGAGGCCTTCAAAGCAAAGAACACGGTCCCTACAGTCAAACATGCCGGAGGTTCCCTGATGTTTTGGGGTTGCTTTGCTGCCTCTGGCACTGGACTGCTTGACCGTGTGCATGGCATTATGAAGTCTGAAGACTACCAACAAATTTTGCAGCATAATGTAGGGCCCAGTGTGAGAAAGCTGGGTCTCCCTCAGAGGTCATGGGTCTTCCAGCAGGACAATGACCCAAAACACACTTCAAAAAGCACTAGAAAATGGTTTGAGAGAAAGCACTGGAGACTTCTAAAGTGGCCAGCAATGAGTCCAGACTTGAATCCCATAGAACACCTGTGGAGAGATCTCAAAATGGCAGTTTTGATAAGGCACCCTTCAAATCTCAGGGACCTGGAGCAATTTGCCAAAGAAGAATGGTCTAAAATTCCAGCAGAGCATTGTAAGAAACTCATTGATGGTTACCGGAGGCGGTTGTTCGCAGTTATTTTGTCTAAAGGTTGTGCTACCAAGTATTAGGCTGAGGGTGCCAATACTTTTGTCTGGCCCATTTTTGGAGTTTTGTGTAAAATGATCAATGATTTGACTTTTTTTCATTCTCTTTTGTGTTTTTTCATTGCAAGCAAAATAAATGAAGATATTATTACCAAAGCATATGTGATTGCAATCATTTTCTGGAAGAAATTGAGTATTATCTGACAGAATTGCAGGGGTGCCAATACTTTTGGCCAGCACTGTATTGATGTTTTTTTTTGTTGTTTTTTTTTTACTTTTTATTTACTAATTATTGGCCTCCTTAGGGGCTAGAACTCTTGTCCTATTCACCCTAATAGATCTCTATCAGGATGAATAGGACTTTATACTCTCCCTGCTGCCCTGGGCTTTGTGCACAGGGCAGCGGGGAGCTTACCATGGCAGCCAGGACTTCAGTAGTGTCCTGGTTGCCATGGTAACCGATCGGAGCTCCGCGATTACATTGCTGGGCTCCGATCGGAACTGCCACTGAACCACCAATGAAGAGGGTGAGGGAACCCTGTGGCCACTGCCACCAATGATTATTATAGTTTGGGGGGGGGCTGGGCACTGCGCCACCAATGAATAATACTGGGGGGGGGGGCACTGAGCCACTAATGATTATTATACTGGTTGGGGTTTTCATTACTGGGGAGGGCGCATTGCGCCACCAATGATGATAACTACGTTTAATACAACTACAGGAGGCGGGTTCCGGCACAGGATCACATAGCCGGCACCTGACCTGTATTATAGGGAGCTGCAATCAGTGGTAGTTAACCCCTCAGGTGCGGCACCCGCCTTCTGTAGTTGTATTAAACGTAGTTATCATCATTGGTGGCGCAGTGCGCCCTCCTCAGTAATAAAAACCCCAACCAGTATAATGTGTGTGCCCCCATCAGACCTCAGATCAGCTCATTGTGGCCCCATCAGACCTCAGATCAGCTCATTGTGGCCCCATCAGACCTCAGATCAGCACACTGTGCCCCCATCAGACCTCAGATCAGCCCACTGTGCCCCCATCAGACCTAAGATCAGCTCATTGTGGCCCCATCAGACCTCAGATCAGCCCACTGTGCCCCCATCAGACCTCAGATCAGCCCACTGTACCCCCATCAGACCTCAGATCAGCTCATTGTGGCCCCATCAGACCTCAGATCAGCCCATTGTGGCCCCATCAGACCACATATCAGCCCATTGTGGCCTCATCAGACCACAGATCAGCCCACTGTGCCCCCATCAGACCTCAGATCAGCCCACTGTGCCCCCATCAGACCACTGATCAGCCCACTGTGCCCCCATCAGACCTCAGATCAGCCCACTGTGCCCCCATCAGACCTCAGATCCGTCCACTGTGCCCCCATCAGACCTCAGATCCGTCCACTGTGCCCCCATCAGACCACAGATCAGCCCACTGTGCCCCCATCAGACCTCAGATCAGCTCACTGTGCCCCCATCAGACCTCAGATCAGCTCACTGTGGCCCCATCAGACCTCAGATGAGCCCATTGTGGCCCCATCAGACCACATATCAGCCCATTGTGGCCTCATCAGACCACAGATCAGCCCACTGTGCCCCCATCAGACCACAGATCAGCCCACTGTGCCCCCATCAGACCACTGATCAGCCCACTGTGCCCCCATAAGACCTCAGATCAGCCCACTGTGCCCCCATCAGACCTCAGATCCGTCCACTGTGCCCCCATCAGACCTCAGATCCGTCCACTGTGCCCCCATCAGACCACAGATCAGCCCACTGTGCCCCCATCAGACCTCAGATCAGCCCACTGTGCCCCCATCAGACCTCAGATCAGCTCACTGTGCCCCCATCAGACCTCAGATCAGCTCACTGTGGCCCCATCAGACCTCAGATTAGCCCATTGTGGCCCCATCAGACCTCAGATCAGCCCACTGTGGCCCCATCAGACCTCAGATCAGCCCACTGTGCCCCCATCAGATCACAGATCAGCCCACTGTGCCCCCATCAGACCACAGATCAGCCCATTGTGCCCCCATCAGACCACAGATCAGCCACCTATGCCCCCATCAGACCTCAGATCAGCCCACTCTAAAATCTCTTACCTGGCTCTCTGCAGCCAGGAAATAACTGTTTTTAACGCAATTCGCTATAAATAAATTTGGATCAAATCTTTTTGGAAAATTCAGAGAATCTCTATTACTGATGTTATTACATACAGTGTTATAAAGACCATTTGACTTAAAGGGGTTGTCCGAGTTATTTTTTTGTTCTTTATATGTTTCTAACTTGTCAGGTATAACAACTTTCCCATATACTTTGTGTTTCTAAAGCTGCTGGTTTCTCAGAGTTGACTGAGGCTCACATGACCTGTGATGTCACCTTATCTCCCTGGTCTGTGATGTTTCGTGTACAAGCCTCAGAGTTCAGATAACAGTCTGTACACGAGACGTCACTGGCCACGCCCCCTTTCTTTGCCGCTTCTGCTATCTGCTCTCTCCCTGGATTCCTTCAGATAAAACATTAACCCCTTCAGCCAGAACACACTGAGGGCTCAAGGCTTTACAACAAATAGTAGCTGCAGCAGTGAGAGGAGACAAATGCTGGGCAAGGAGCTATAGAGGAATTGTACAAGAACAGGTAGGGAGAATTTCCTGTGTGTATCAGCAGTGTCATTGTATAGCTGGGACTTGTAGTCCTACACAAACAACATGCTGCTGAGTATCCCAGCAGACAGACATGTACTCACAGCACTTATATTCACTGCCTTTGCAGAGAAGGGGGGAGGGGCAGAGATTGTTATTACTGCATGTAAACAAAGGCCAGAAGAGAACCAGGGAAATGAGGAAATCTAGATTTTTTTTGCCTAAAACTTGCTGAACTTAGTTATATATTGCTACCCATCAGATTTACAGTGCTATATTTTTTTTTCCATAACTTGGACAACCCCTTTAAGTGTTAAACCAAAAAAAGAGGGGGGATATTGCTTATATGTTCATTCTCCTTTATTTGTATTCCTACTTATATCTTAAAGGGTTTCTGTCACCAGAAATAACCCTATTAAACCAAGTGTCATTTGCAATGAGCAAATGACACTTGATTCCAGTAATGTTACTATTATACTTCTCAGTAACGGCGTTTTGCTAAAAATAGCGATTTTATAATATGCTAATGACCTCCCCTAGGTGCAGTAGGCGTGAACCTGCACCTAGGAGAGGCCATAATAACGCCTCTTACCACGCCCCCGGTCGCGCTGATTGACAGGGCCGGGCAGCCAGCTCTTTCGGCTCCCGGCCCTGTACGAACCCGAAATCCCGCGCCTGCGCAGTAATGAAGCCGGGACCCGGGCGGGCGCCGGCTCTCAATGCGCGCTGATCCCGCGCCTGCGCATTGCGATCAGCGCGCATTGAGAGCCGGCGCCCGCCCGGGTCCCGGCTTCATTACTGCGCAGGCGCGGGATTTCGGGCTCGTACAGGGCCGGGAGCCGAAAGAGCTGGCTGCCCGGCCCTGTCAATCAGCGCGACCGGGGGCGTGGTAAGAGGCGTTATTATGGCCTCTCCTAGGTGCAGGTTCACGCCTACTGCACCTAGGGGAGGTCATTAGCATATTATAAAATCGCTATTTTTAGCAAAACGCCGTTACTGAGAAGTATAATAGTAACATTACTGGAATCAAGTGTCATTTGCTCATTGCAAATGACACTTGGTTTAATAGGGTTATTTCTGGTGACAGAAACCCTTTAACTTATAGGCCACAAATGTATCAGAACAAACAATCACAAAAAAAATAATATAGCATAAAAGAAGCAATAATGTCATAATCTTGTCATGACTCTTTACTGCATCATGTACTGTAAGTGTCTCGTAGGAACATTATTCTTTCTTTTGTAGAGACATGAATACCATATATGATGGACTGTCTATTAATGTGTGCATATTTGGACAATTTATCTCCACCGTTGTCACTGGCATCACTATAGGATTTCTTAAGGGCTGGAAACTAACACTAGTGACCTTGGCAGCTGGTCTACTGCTCTTTATATTAGTATCATTATGGACCAAGGTAAGTTTCTAAAACTCAGTAACCTACGTAAGGATTTTTGGTTGGCTGAACAAATGTCTTGTTCGTTTTGCAGATTGCTGCTTCATTTACATCTAAAGAGTTAAAAGCTTATGCGAAGGCAGATGCAGTTGCAGAAGAAATCCTGACAGCCATACGAACAGTTGCTTCATTTAATGGACAAGAAAAAGCGATTGATAAGTATGTCACTTTTATCTGTAGTTTGGTTTCATGGTGTCAGTGTATACACTATGTACTGGTCATCCTGTCTCTTTAAACTACTACGGCGTGCTGATCAGGTGGGCGTAGGAGCTGTGCCTGCCCAATCAGCGGCGGGGGTCCGGCAGTCACTGATAGCCAGGCCCCTGCTGTATGTGCCGGCATCGGTGAAAACACAGACACCAGCGCATTAACCCTCGCTATGCTGCGGTCAGCGCTGACCACGGCATGTACTGTATCCTCGTCGGGTCCCCTCATTGCGTGATGGGGACCCGATAGCTGGGAAGGCAGCCCAATGCCTTTCATAGGCATCATGTTGCCTTCCATGTAAGCCTGTGAGATCCAGCCCCCAGGGTCTCACAGGCAAGCAGGTTGTCTTAAACTGTGTAATACACTTACAGCCAATACATTACAATACAGATGTATTGTAATGCATTGTACAGGGGATCAGACTCCCAAAAGTTGAAGTTCCATAGTGGGACAAAAAAATAAAGTAAAAAAAAGAAGAAAAAAATGTTTTACACAATAAAAATTTAAAAGTTTCAAGTTAAAAAAAGGCCTTTTCCCCAAATTAAGTTAAGAAAATGTATTCTTTTTCTCCTGTTACCCATTGTGAAAATGAAAAATTTGTGGATAAAGCAACATTTTATTGGAAAAAATGAAACTTTTCATTTTCACAGCTAAGTGTTTACAAATTCGGTAAAACGCTTAGGAGGTAAAAGTGCTCAGTACACCCTTTAATATATTCTTTAAGGGGTGTAGTTTCCAAAATGGGGTCATTTTGTGAGGGTTTCCACTGTAGGGGTATGTCAGGTTTGCCACCTATTCAGTTCCTGTGAGAATATTCCGCTACTTTGTATTCTGATCTCATGTGTCCTAACCTCTGTCTATTAACTGGAAAGATCATGTACCCCTGTGCTGACATTTTGCTTGTTTTACCTTTTTGTATGTACCGTGTCCTGACCTTCTCTTTCCTTTTGACTATGTCTCTGCCTGTTCCCCTGGTTCCACACATTAGTGTCTCGCAACCTACTTGGGTCAATAGTCACTGAATAGAGACCACTCCTAGAGAGTGGTTCCCTGCAGCAAAGTCCAGATCCATGTATAAGGGAAAAAGGTTTATACTAGGGGATCACTTAGACAGCACCCTCAGGATTTGCCACAAGTTAAATCTGTTCAGTGGCACAATAGGTACCCACCCACTGCATTGCATGCCATTTGTCACCTTGTCATGCTGCTATACGTGGCCCATATAAAGCCACTACAATACAACATTGCTGCACACAACAGACATAATAGCTTTGTACACAGACCTGCATATGTTCAAAATAAATCAATATTACAAAAGTAACATGTTGATTCTGTCTCTTTTAAGAGCAGCAATTGCACAGAAATCAACATAAAAAAAAAAATTCAAAGGTGTAGTGGATGCCTTTCATTGTTATGCAGATGTTGTGATTCTTGCATACCCATGCAACGTATGTTTTAATTTTGTATTCAGGGATAGATGTAAATCACTATGGGCAACTTTTTCAACTCCTCTTGTGCAAACATTTTTGAGAAACTGGCATTTCTCCTTTGACTTTGCCACTTTCCTGAACAAGAATATCTTCTTCTATGCCTTTTTTGTGGCGTAGAAGGCTAAAATATACTCCAGCCATGGGCACATGGACTGTCAAAGCCTACGCCAAATTTATGATGAGGCAAATGCCTCGTCATTAGTTAGGCACAGCCCCGGCAGTGCACAGGATTACCATATACCAGCTTACACTGCAGTTCTATGATAAATAAGTGCCTATGTGTGTGCTGAAAATAAACCAGAGATTTTCTTTATAAGCACTATTTTAAAAAATACCCCAATAACCTGAAAAATTCATGAGTTGCATGACGTTCACAGCATTGGTATTAAATACAAAATTATCAACTAGAGGAGGTGATATTGATAATTGTACACTGCAAATGGAATGCAGATGAATTATTGAACTACAGCCTGTGGCACCACATGGATTAAATGAATAATTACGTGGTTCAGTGGTTAGCACTGGGGTCCTAGGTTTGAATCTGACCAAGGACAACATCTGAATGGAGATTTTATGTTCTCCCCATGTTTAGGTGGGTTTCTTCCCACACTCCCAAGACATACTGATAGAGAACTTAGATTGTGAGCCCTATTGAGGACAGCGTGATGATAACGTGTGTAAAGCGCTGTGGAATAGGTCAGCGCTATATAAGTGAATAAAATAAATAAATCTCTGTGGACACTAAGTCAGGGCACTTAAAAGGAACTTGTCACCATGAAAATGCAGTCCAATCTGCATGCATCATTTTATAGAGCAGGAGGAGCTGAGCAGATTGATAGTTGGGAAAAGATTCAGTAAAACTTGTAATGAGTTACCTACTCAGTTTTTTTTTTATGCATCATTTTTATGAGTCATATGGGTGGTGCCACTTTGTGATTGACAGCTAACTGCATGACTAAGCATACTGTCAACCATCCACATGACAGATAAAGAGAGCAGAGGTTCAAATTTATAAATTGCGAGTTTTACTGAATCTTTTGCCACAAAACTACATATCAATCTGCCTGCCAATTGCTCTGCATTTTGTAGGTTCCCTTTCGATCTGCATGTATAAGACTAGAAATATCAAACCTGTTCTTTATGGGCACTACGTATGGGGTTTGGCTGGCTAGGTGGGGCACAATATGTAAATTATTGCTGTTCTGACCTGCAATCTCATGCAGGCTATTTTACAGTAAACACAGAATATTAATCAGCTCTGGCATATACACTTCTCCAACCCCAGTGCTCTCCTGCCCTATAGGTGAGAGCCCTTCTTCTGCCACCTGCTTTTTCTCCTTATCCACATCATCTAATATCAATGACAATATGTCATCAAGAACGTCCATCTCCTCTCTCTGCATCTTGCTGACTTTTCTAGGACATGGAGGCTTTGAAGGGTGATTTGGAAGAAGTAAAGCCAGTAAAAGATGACGATGATCATCATTAAGACCTGGCCCCCCTAAGGGATATAAATAAAACTGATGCAGAAAAAGTATCCCTGTGTTCTCCCTGCACTCTTCCTTCTCCAATAATCTTCTAATAAATAGCTTTCAGCAACACTGTCTCTAGTGCATGCGCGCTTGCCACGTCTCTCCCTATCCTCCGCTCACAGGACAATGGCTGGAAGAGGTTTTTATAGGACTGTGACATCACAGGGGATGGCTATATGCAAATTGGCTGGCTTCACAGCATTATGGGCGATCTTGCGTTCCCAAGCTTCTTACTTTCACTTTGTAACACATACAGCCACCATTTTAGAAAAACTGATTTGTTACCACAAAGCATGAGAAAATTTGAATTAGTTGCAACTTTTCCTAAACTTCGGACCTAATTCTGCTTTGAATGATTTACTGTTTTTAAAGAGCAGACGCCCGGCACTAATGTCTGTGACTGGCGGTGATGCTGATTGCAGACTTAACCCTTCAGATGCTGTGGTCATCTATATGTTTTCCTGGTCCCATGGCAGGGATGAGGGGAAAACAAAGCATGTATCCAGTAGCCCCTGTTTTCCTGTGTTGGTACCAGAGATGGTAAACAACATTGAGGTGGGAAAACCTTCCTCAAAGCATTAAAATTGAGGGATCCACAATATAAATTACCATAATCCCATGTGGATCCCTCCATAAGGTCCAGGACCACTATGAACCTAGTGGTATTTGCTTTTACAACATGGTGGATGGAGAAAACATGGACACTGGATTATTGCAGCAGCACTGTCCCTCGCAAAATGAACACTTGCCACATCTCTCCCTATGCTCAGCTCACATGACAATGGCAGAGATTATGTGGGATGAGGTTATTATAGGGCTGTGGCATCACAGGGGATGGCTACCTGTGGATTAGCTGTCTTTACTGAATTATGGGTGATCTTGTGTTCCCAGGCTTCTTACTTTCACTTTGTAACGCTGCCACCATATTAGGAAAAAATGATTTTTTTACCACAAAGTGGGAGGAGATTTGTATTCTTTGCAAATCGAAGTCTTCAGATGCTTCAATTCACTCGATTCGATTCACTCTAATAAATGCATATACAGAAAGCATTAGATTCAGCTCCTATAACTCTCTTACTCGTTCAGAATCATTTTAAAGCTGCCCCCTTCAAAGTTTGAATAGGGAACAATAAAAAATTTGTATTTAACTCAAAATTGTATCAATAAAAACTACAGATCATCCAACTCTTTAGACAGAAAAAACTTTTAAAAAGTTAAAGGTTTTTATTTTAAGTAGTAAAACATAATAAAACTGTAAATTTGGTATAGCTCTAAATATGAATTTGACCCATAACAGAAAAAAGTGTTAACTCTTTTTTCCTTACATAGGGAAAATTTTATTCAGTCTATCATAAACATAACGGATAGCTTAATTAAAAAGATAAAGTATGTGGGAGACTGGTAGATCCAGTTATATTAAATGTTTTTTCTAACTGCCACTAAAATTAAGAAATGTAATTTCACATTGAATCAATGAGATGGGAATAAAAAAGGAAAAGATCATCCCAGTCCCTGTCAGACAGGTGCTTTATAACACTAGTGGTATGCTGTAGCTGTGTGCTTATAAGAAGTAAATTAAAACATGAACTCCAACAATGCATAAAATGGTCGAATGTTACATTTATACAGTGAAGACAGCAGTTTTGAAATGTGGACCCCAAGATATGGGAGTGAATGAGTTTTCTAGTGGGAATCAAAGGAAGGCACTAAAGGACACTGCAAGAGCCAAGCCAAGGATTTATTTGTGATAATTAGTGTTGAGCGAATTGAAGTATCCAAAGTGGACTTCGATACGAATTTCAGGAAAAATTTGATTTGCCATTAAGCCGAATTTTCTCTTGCCTTGTGGTAATTAATCAATGTCCCCTAAAATGGCGGTAAGAAAATAAATAAATCATACTCACCTCATCCATTTTAGCGCAAAGAGGCTGCTGTGGTCATTTTGATTAAAGATACCACGCAAAATCTCGTGTGCAGTGACGTATGACATCACACGCCACACGACATTTCGTGTTGACTCTTCAGTCAAGAAGGCCTCGGCGACCTCTTTGCGCTCGAATGGGTAAGGTGAGTTTTTTTTTTTCACCGATTAACTCCTGAAAGCCCTAATTTTTTATCTCAGATGTTGCGATCAGCGATGAACGTGGCACCTGAGGGGTTCAATGATGGGGGAGGGGGGTTGGATAGCGCAATCGCCGTTATCCATTATTAAGCCCGCTATTTGCAAAGAAATATGCTTTGTGACAAATTCATTTGTCACAAATTGAATTTCTTTGTGAAATTCGGTGAAGCAGCTGAATCAAAGTTTTCTAAACTTTGCTTATCTCTAGTCATAATACAGGCATGACATGTTTTAGCAGTTTTCTCCTTTGCATGCTGCATCTTTAAAGGGAACCTGTCACTATGAAAATGTAATGTAAGCTAAAGGAAGCATGTTATAGAGCAGGAGGAGTTGAGCAGATTGAGATATTGTTTTATGGGAAAAGATTCAGTATAACTTGTATTTCATACATTTAAAGTGTAACTGCTGTTTCATTTTTTATCCCCCTAATGGTATAGTACACCCTGCTGTATAAGTGCTTCTGTGCTTTAAAATGTAATCATTTTCAGTTTTACCTAATAACCCCCACAGATACATGTTACTTTCCTATTCAGCAGCTCTCTTCTCAGAGTGTTGCCATGTGGGTGGAGGAATTCAGGCCTGAGTGCCTGGAGCTGGACTGAGGCAGAAAGTGGAGGGCTGCTTTATAGGCTGATATCTCATGAATGCTACCAGCTGGAAAAATGCAACTGGCCTTGTTTGAAAGCGGATAGTCCAGAGCTCTAGTCTAAGCAACAGAGGAGAAATCACAGTTAGAAATCGAGTCAGGAATAATTGTGAGTAAAATCTGCTTATAGTTTCATTTTCAGCTTCATTCACAGCATCCCAATTTCTATGAGTGATATCTTCATCTGTACTGAACAGATTTATGTCATTTTATGTTGTCTGAAAGCTTGGAATGTCAGCTTCTAGACAATACAAATTTCTAGCTGGTACCAAACCAGAGATATGAGCAGTTAAAGCAGCCCCCCCCCTCCCTCCCCGTCAATGTGGAAGATAATGAGGGACAAGTGACTATTAAGAGTCTAAAACAAAGCTAACTGATTTCATGTAATGCAGGGCTTGTCTGTGGTTAGCTGTATGTAAGAGGATACACACTGCTCTTGGGTAATGGGGGAGGTTATCTGCATTCTGATTGATCCTGCTAGTTCATGTGAGGAGAGCAAAGACTTATGGGAAGTGAGGGAAATATAGGATGGCCTCATGAACAGGGCAAAGATCACCACAGGAAGAGCAGCAGAGGCCATCTTAGGAAGATGCTGAAATAGAGGCACAGAGATATAGGGTTGCCAAGGACTGAATACAGATATCAGAAAGGTAAATTTAACAGAAAAATACAGCTTCATGAATATCTGCCCTTCAGCCTCACCTATGTTAGGAATTTTATTTTTGGTGGTGAAATGGCAGTTACACTTTAAATTCCTGCTCATTCTGAGCTTTGAAGTCAAGGAGGCGGTCCTATTAGTGATTGACAGCTATCTGTGTATACACAGTCATAGAGGGAAGGCTGTCAATCACTGATAGGACCGCCTTCTTCAAAGCTCAGAATGAGCAGAAATTTATATGTAGAAATTACAAGTTTTACTGAACCTTTTCCCACAAAACTATATATCAATCTGCTCAGCTCCTCCTGCTCTATAACATGCTGCAGCTCAGACACCATGTTCAATGTGACAGGTCCCTTTTAATTCTCAGTTTTCTGTGTGTTGGTAAGTGGAGACTAGCTACTCATTATGTCTATCCATAAAATACACATTAAGACAGCAGATCGTGCTCATTGTCTCTTTCATTCTGATGCATAATCAGTCAGAAGCCCAATATGGAACATTATAGAGGATACTGTACAGTATAGTTGTGAATTAAGCACATAGATAGAAAACTAAATATTAACTGCTGAATCTGCAGAATTATTCCTGTCTCTCTTATGTCTGGCTGTTTTTATTTTCTGTGCTTCCTCCTCTCATCCACCCTTTCCTCGCCATAGACTTTAATAAAATTATATAGTTTAATTCTTGAGTGGGAAGTCATCTTAGTTTTAACAAGATGTATTTCTCATAATTTTCAGAAAGAAAGCTGGTTAAGAAAGGGGGATTAAAACAACTGATAACTGTAGAATAAGGTGTTTTCTCTAATAAGTTATATTACAAAGTTTTTTTTTTAATATTTGTATTAGAGATGAGCAAATCAGTCAAGATTTGTTTTCGGTCCAGTTTTCTGAATTATTTTTAAAAGTTTGCTTCAGACCTAAATTGGTTCGGGACGATCCAAAGTTGCTCCGATTGCCATGTAAGTTGGTATATAACCCCCTCTAGCCCCTTAGGACTTAGAATTTTTAGGAAATCTTGTTATTTTTTTTGTTTAGTTTTTATGAATTCACCCCCACCCTCCCCAAGCTCTGGAATACAATAACAGTAATAGTAAATGATGTCTTAGTGACATTGATATACATAGCTATGGGTAAAACTTTTATTTGGGAGCACCAGCAGTGCAATGGGGATGTCAAAACGCTATGGTACATATATAGTAGCATGTGGCTGCAATAGTAGGGGCAGCAAGAGCAGCATAGCATGGAACATACAAGGCTTTCTATGGATAGTAGTAGCAATAGTAGTAGTAGTACTGCCTGCTCGTACAGATGCTCAAGCATTTGCAATGTTGAATTCCAGCAAGTTGGAACATCACAGGGGAAGTGATGTAGCTGCATACAATTCTAGGAGAGAGTTCCTCACGATATAAGAATGGCTCAATAGGGGGACAGTCTCCTGGACATTGCCAGCACCTTGTGCAACGTGCCTCGCCCCAGGGCTCATCGTGTCCCAGGTTATAGGAATGCTGAGTGGTGATACTGTGACCTTACTAGGTCTGTGTGTGTCATGGTGCCCCTACCTGGATAACGTCGCTCCCCAGGGTTAGGATCCTAAGCAATAAAGGGGAGAGTTGTAGGAGGTGGAGAATTAGTCTAGTCCAGACTTTATAAAGTTTAACAGCTTTACTTGAATAAACTATGATGCCCTATGAGCTGCTTCCCTTTTGGGTACCCTGCTGCAGGAGGGGCGGCCTTTCCCCTCACTGCGCCATCTTGACTATTCTGCTTCCAACTCTAGACTCCACTCTCACTAACTGTAGCTTCTTGCAACTCTTCCCTTGGTAGGAAGCAGGGCTAGCCCACTTCTGCTAAAAGGAGGAGAATGGAATGGCAAGTTCCATTCTATCTAAAGATCTCTCTCAGCCAGATACACTGCCACCTGCTGGTGAACAAGGCACATTACATGAACTGAACAGTTACAATATTATGAATGCACAGTGTAGGAGGGCCTGGAATAAATATGCAGATGGCATTATTGGTTAATTATTAGAGATAGCAGCAGGGTGTAGGAATAGTAGTGCCTGCTCTGTGGTACTACTTTTTTTTTTAAAGTCCATGCAGGGAGCATGTGTTATTTCCCTGAGGTTCAGAGCGCCCAGGATGTTGTCACTGACCACCTTGCCCTTCTGGATCAGCGTGGTGACAGCCAGTGGGATGTTTGTTGCTTGATGTACTTGAGCAACCGCTCGCCAGTGTGACTACTCTCTCCCAGGCTGATCCAACACGGCGTGGCAATGCTTGACTTGCCACGTGATAAGAAGGATAGAAATTGTGAGTAATGCTGTGCCCTTCTGCTGTTTGGGATGGGACTGTGTCAATGGAGGAGCATGTGGAGGAGGCAGATAAGTGCCTGTGTGGGAGCTAGCTCCATTATATGCTGGGAGAGAGTCAAAAGGAACTGGTTATATTGCTGGGGTGCTGCCTCTACACCTTCGTAAAAAACATTGACCCAGCGGGCAGTGAAAGAGCTGCACTGTCCCTGCCCATAACAGCTGCATGAGGTGTAGATGTCTAACGATGGAGCTAAGGACAAGGAGGCCTCTTAACAGGAGAAGATGAATGTGATGACGAGGATGCAGGTTGGCTGTCACAAAGAGGACCAGAATAGGATTGACTTATTCTGATTAGGTGACATGTGCGCGCCTGCCATCATGCGCCTGGACATAGGTGAGTATTTAGCTTTTATTTTATTTATTTATTTTTTTAATTTATGTGCCAACTGTTGGTGACATTACGTGGGGGGGGGGCGGGGTTGGGCGGCACAGGAGGATATATTTGTGAAGGGACAGTACATCGGGGAAATTACTATATTGGGGCTGGCTGTGTGGGGGCAAATTACTAAATTGGGGCTGGCTGTGTGGAGGCAAATTACTATATTGGGGCTGGCTGTGTGGAGGCAAATTACTATATTGGGGCTGGCTGTGTGGGGGCAAAAAACTATATTGGGGCTGGCTGTGTGGGGGCGGATTATTATATTGGGGTTGGATGTGTGGGGAAAATTACTATATCGGGCGCTTGCTGTGGGGGGCGATAATTACTATATTGGGGCTGGCTGTGTGGGGGCAAATTACTATATTGGGGCTGGATGTGTGGGGGCAAATTACTATACTGGGGCTGGTTGTGTGGGGGCAAATTACTATATTGGGGCTGGCTGTGTGGGGGCAGATTACTATATTGGAGCTGGCTGTGTGGGGGAAAATTATTGGGGGGGATTACTATGTGTGGGCTGTGTTGGGGCAAATTATTATGAGCGGGATTACTATGTAGGGGCAGTGTGGGGGAAATTACTGTGTGGGGGCAAATTACCATATAGGGCAGTTCTGGGAAAATTACTATATGGCAGCAGTGTGGTGGAAATTACTATGTGGGGGCAGTGTGGGCCACATTACTATGTGAGGGAAATTACAGTGTGGGGGCAAGTTACTATATGGGGGCAGTGTGGGGGAAATTATTGTGTGGGGGCAAATTACTATGTGGGGGCAGTGTGGAGGAAGTTACTATATGGGGCAGTGTGGGGGCGTGTTATGTGGGAGGCACTGTAGGGGCAATTCTATTATTTTTGGGGACACTATACAAGGGTATTATTACCTGGAGCACAGTATAGGGTGTTATCATTACTGGGAGCACTATAGGGGACATTATAACTGCTGTTAACAGTATAGGGACATTTGGGGTAATATGTCAAACTGGTGTAAAGTAGAACTGGCTTAGCTTCCCATAACAACCAATCAACAGCCATATTTCAGCAGTATAGTACCTGGGGTATTGGGGAGCACAATGGGCACAATATTGGGAGTGGCAACAGGATGACATTGTCGGGACACCAGGATGGGCAGGATGATGGAAAAATTGAAAAATCTAACGTGTCTGTGTAGCAAACTCTGTAGAGATGAGATGTGGCTGAAAGAATTTGTCATGGCGGTCTGGGTCAAATGGAGAAGAAGAGGAAACAGAAGGTCTACAGGACAGGTGATGTCCCTGGATGTAAGAGGTATGTGGTGCTGTATTCTCCTCCAAGTCTTTTTTATTAAACTTATATGTATTTTAAATTTGGAGACCACATTTTTCAGTTTAGGAGCCAATTTGGGGTATTTTTTTAAGTTTGGAGATGTTATATGGCCTAGGAAGAGACTGTGGCATTCACAAAGCACTGCAGCCTCTTCATCCAAAAAAAAAAAAAAAATTAAATAAAATGGAGGGAGGAGCCCAAGTTAGGTAGACAGCCCAGGGTCTATCATGAACGTAATCCACCCCTGGGATCAAGAGATGCCGCTTCAAGTGCTGAAATAGACCTCTGGTAACTATTATTGTGTTTGAATAGTCACAGCTTATTTTAATCCTGCAGATCTTGCACACCACTGTGCTTTTGTGTCCCCATCCTGTGAAGAAAAAGCGGTATATAGGAGTTGCTCACACAGAGTTACATACAGCAAAGCTGGGCTTAGCGCTGGCATGTTTTGGGCCTAACCCACCCACGCGGTCAGCAGCATCACTAGATCCCAAAGCAGACGTGGCCCTGGATGTTTTTTGGGAGGTACGAAGCCTGTGGTTTTTATTGCTTCCACCACCGTCCTTCTCCAGTGATGTTGCCTCATCCTCAGCAACGAAATCCAGCTCCCAAGTCCTGTCTAGCACACAATCATCATCAGAGTCCTCACCCTCCCTGCTGCTTTTATCAGACAATGAGATATCATGGTTGGCTCCTGGGCCCTCCTTCCCTGTTCTGCATTTTCTCCGACTGCCACTGTCACTGCCCCCACCGCCAATGCCGTGGCTACGGATGCCAGTATTACCACCACCATTAACACAGATATGCATAGGGTCACCAGGATCCTGCCTAAACTCCTCCTCAGGGCAGCCCAAATGGTTAGGGCTCTTACACCAACTGGGAGACTCTACTGATTATCTATCATAAGGCAGGGTGCGATTTTCTTGTCACTTTTTAGGAAAAAGAAACGCACCTCTTTAGGAAGGGGCATTGAAGACTGAGAGGACTCCACTGACAGCCTTCTTTGGGCCTTCATGGAGGAGGAGCTGGAAGAACATTGTGACCCCTGGCTCCACTGAATGGTGTCGGACTCTAGGGTTACCTCCACATCTTACCTTATGTTTTGCTGCAGTAATCACATATATATGCCAGTTAATTAACCCTTTTTACCCTGGGCCAGTTTTCACCTTCCTGCCCAGGCCATTTTTTACAAATCTGACATGTGTCACTTTATGTGGTAATAACTTTGGAACACTTTTACTTATCCATGACAGTGGTAAAGTTGAGTCAATATATTTTTCCTTTATAAAAACAAACAAACACATTTTACCAAAAATTTTGAAAAATTCACAATTTCAAAATCTGAAATTATCTACTTTTAAGACAGATAGTAATGTCTCATAAAATAGTTATCAGTCATCATTACCCATATGTCTACTTGGTGGCATCATTTTGTAAATGTCCTTTTACTTTTTTAGGACGTTAGAAAGCTTAGAAGTTTAGACGTCATTTTTCAAATTTTCAACAAAATTTCCAAAACCATTTTTTTTGGACACCAATTCAGTTATAAAGTGATTTTGAGGGACTTACATAATAGAAACCACCCATAAATGACCTCATTTTAGAAACTACACCCCTCAAATTATTCAAAACTGACATTACAAACTTTGTTAACCCTTTAAGTTTTCCACAAGAATTAAAGGAAAATGGAGGCGGAATGTCACAATTTCATTTTTATGCAGATTTTTCATGTTAATCAATTTTTTTCTTGCAACACAGCAAGGGTAAGGAGTACGGATGAGCGAACCCAAGGAAGTTCGGGTTCGCGGGTTCGGCCGAACTTCAGGTCAAAGTTCGGGTTCGGGACCCAAACTTGACCCAAACTTCATCCGAAGTCGGGTCATCTTCATCCCATTCAAATCAATGGGGACCCAAACTTCCCTTTATTATTTTCCATTATAACATGGTTATAACGGAAAATAATAGCATTCTTAAGGCAGAATGCTAAATAAAATGGCCTTCTAGGGGTTAAAAATAATAAAATAAAACTCACCTTGTCCACTTGATCGTGCAGCCGGTGTCTTCCTTCTTCTTTTTCTTTCAAGACCTGCAAAAGGACCTGCGGTGACGTCACCGCGCTCACCACGTGGTAAGCGCCATGATGTCACCGAACTCGAACCTGAACTTTTGTGAAAAAGTCCGGGTTCGGGTCCGGGAAACCATACATTAAGGCGTGTACTAAACACTTTTACCACCTAAGCGTTTTACAGAATTTTGAAACACTTGGCTGTGAAAATGAAAAGTTTCATTTCTTCCAATAAAATGTTGTTTTAGCCCGAAATTTTTCATTTTCACAAGGGGTAACAGGAGAAAAAGCATCCCATAATTTGTTACCCATTTTCTCCTGAATCAACAACACCTCATATGTGGTGGTAAACTGATCTAGGGGCACATGGCAGGTTCAGAACAGAAGGAGCGCCATATGGATTTTGCAGTGCAGATTTTGATGGATTGGTTTGTGGGTGCCATTGGTTTTTATTTTTTGAGTTATTGTCTTCTGTGGGGGGCTCATTTTTTGCAGGATGAGGTGACTTTTTTATTGGTACCATTTTGGGGTACATAAGACTTTTTGATCACTTGGTATTACACTTTTTGTGAGTCAAGGTGAAAAAAATGGCTGTTTTGGCATAGTTTTTAAAACATTTTTTACAATATTCACCTGAGGGGCCATATCATGTGATTTTTTTATAGTTTAGGTTATTATATATTATATTATTAGGTGATACCCAATATGTCTATTATTTTTATTTTTGTTAAGTTTTACATAGTAAATGAATTTTTGAACAGAATTAAATCTTGTTTTTGTGTTGCCATTTTCTGACTGCCGTATTTTTAAAATTTTTCTGTCAATTGTCTTAGGTAGGGTCTCATATTTTGCAAGATGAGATGGCGGTTTGATTGGTACCATTTTGGGGTACATAAGTCTTTTTGATCGCTTGGTGTTACACTTTTTGGGATGCAAGGTGACAAAAAATGGCATAGTTTTGGCATAGTTAAAAAAAAAATTTTTTACAGTATTCGCCTGAGGGGGCATATCATGTGATATTTTTATAGAGCAGGTTGTTACGGATGTGGCAATACCAAATATGTCTATTATTTTTATTTTTGTTAAGTTTTACACATTAGATGCATTTTTGAACAGAATAATATCTTGTTTTTGTGTTGCCATTTTCTGAGAGCCATAGTTTTTTTTTATTTTTCTGGCGATTGTCTTAGGTAGGGTCTCATTTTTTGCGGGATGAGATGACAGTTTAATTGGTACCATTTTGGGGTACATACGCATTTTTGATCGCCTGGTATTACACTTTTTGTGAGGGTATGTGACCAACAAATGGCTGTTTTGGCATACGTAGATTTTTAACTTTTTTTTTTTTATAGCATTCACCTGAGAGGACTTATCATATGATATTTTTATAGAGCTGGTTGTTATGGACGTGGCAATACCTAATATGTCTAACATTTTTATTTTTGTTATCTTTTACACATTAGATGCATTTTTGAACAGAATAAAATCTTGTTTTTGTGTTGCCATTTTCTGACAGCCATATTTTTTTTTTATTTTTTGGGCGATTGTCTAAGGTAGGGTCTCATTTTTTGCGGGGTGAGATGACTGTTTGATTGGTACCATTTTGATCGCTTTTCGATTGCTTAGTATTACACTTTTTGTGTGGGAAGGTGACCAAAAAATGGCACAGTTTTTTTTTTTTTTTTTTTTTTTTACTGCGTTCACCTGGCCGGGTGGATCATGTGATATTTTTATAGAGCTGGTTGATATGGACGCGGCGATACCTAATATATCTAGTTTTCTTTTTTTCCCTATTTTTTACAATTTTTATTACTTAATTATGGAAAAAGAATGCTTTTTTTCCTTTTTTTATTATGCAAAACTTTATTTTAACTTTTTTTTTTCCACAACTTTTGGGGGTCTGATCCTCTTTACACTGCATTACAATACTTCTGTATTGTAATGCATTGGCTGTAAGTGTATTACACACTGTAATATACTTACAGTTTCCTGCCTGTAAAATCCAGGGGGCTGGATCTCACAGGCTTACAGGAAGGCAGCCACGATGCCTAAGGAAGGCAGCGAGCTGCCTTCCCAGCTATCGAGTCCCCGTCACAGCAGCGCGGGGACTCAATGGAACCTCCCTCCCTCTCCACACATTGCATGTGCTGCGGTCAGCACTGACTGCGGTACATCAAAGGTTAATGCGCCAGCATCGGTGTTTTCACCTAAGCTAATGGGAACAGCCGGTCCCCTGCAGCTGATCGGGCGGGCGCAGCTCCTGCACCTGCCCAATCAGCACGCCGTACTGGGCGGTCGTTTGAGCCTGAGGGTGTCGTCTGAGCCTGAGGGTGTCATCTGAGCCTGGGGCGGTCGTCTGAGCATGATGGGTTGTCTGAGCATGGGCGGTCGTCTGAGCATGAGGGGTCGTCTGAGCCTTAGGGTGTCATCTGAGAATGGGGTGGTCATCTGAGCATGGGGAAGTCATCTGAGCATGAGAGGTCGTCTGAGCATGAGGGGTCGTCTGAGCATGGGGCGGTCATCTGAGCATGAGAGGTCGTCTGAGCATGGGTGGTCATCTAAGCATGAGGGTGTCTTCTGAACATGGGGCGGTCATCTGAAAGGTGGTTTAAATACACTTTTAAATGTTTGAAAACTCAATTGCAGTAATACTGTCGTGTGCACGCATATTTGTGTAAATGTATAGCTTGTGGCTCCTGGCAGTCCTACGTTTTTTTGGGGGGCTCTTTGTGTCTTTAAGGTTGGCCACCCCTGCACTAGTACTATGTTATAGTAATATTATATTTTACCACATTTTTGAACATTTTTTTTTATCGCTAATGACCTGAGGAATAAAACACAGGATTGTAAACAAACACTACTCATAAAAAGTTAGGGATATTTGGCTTCCGCGTGAATTTTATGGAAAGCGTAAAAAGTTCATGCTACAATGATATTATATAATGAAAGTAGGGCATTCATTATAAGGCATGCAATGGTCATTTTCCCCACGCCTCCACAACGGCACCACCTGGAGGATAACCCGCCTTCTCAGGGACAGCGAATAACAGTGAATTCAGCCAATAAAAGGCCCCCTCCTTCCTACCTTCTCCAGTTATTTCCTGTCCCTTTGAAGGCAAGAGGTGATTCAGCTGTGGATGCGCAGGGCCTTGGGTAAGTTATCCCGGTATTACAGGAGGGCCGCTGCAGGAGTCGGGACTGCAGGGTTCTATATGGCTCCTCCCCTCTCTCAGAGTAAGTCCTGCATGTGCGGGCATCCCCCGGGCTTCTCTCGGATTCCCTGGTTGGGAATCCAAACAGACACGGTGGCTGGGGGCGTTCCTAAGGGCCGGGAACCCTCCCGTGTGTGAAGGAAGCGGTGCAGGTGGATGACGTCATGACTCCGACGTCGGGACCAAGTGGGGAGTCACATGACCAGACCAGGAAGTGAATATAGAGGGAGGACACCGGTATCATGCGTTACTCCCGCTCTATGGTGTACTGGCCACAGCATTTTCCCAAGCAAGATGTCCAGTCAGCCAGAGTCTGATTCTGCCCGCAAAGCCACTGATGTCTCCAGGCCTTCCAGCCCAGTAAGCCCCCTCTGTGGGACATAGTTTTCTACCTACCTCTTTTCACAGGTTCTCCTCCTGGTGACGGTTCCCTATTTTTTTCCTTTATCAGCTTTAGTGTTGACACTCCTCTTCTGTTATTTTAGGGGAGAGAGTGTCCTAAGGTTGAACCGTCACAGAGAAAGAAATGCGGCTTATGTAAAAAGAGCCTATCTGCTTCTTACAAAAAATTGCTTTGCCCAAAATGTAGCAACAAAGTGGTTTCAGAAGAGACTCCTAGCTTGGTAGAGACCCTAAGAAACCATTATCAAAGAAGAAGTGGGTGCGGCAGTAGAAGCTAAGATGTCGTCAGCCCCTGGTATTCCCTCTACTTCCAGATCTAATGTGTCTGAACAAGCATCAGATCAGGAGGAAGGAGTAATTTCTTCAGATTCTGATTCAAGTGTTTCTGATAATATGTCTGGTCAAGCACTTTGTACTATTGAAGACACAGAGTCCCTATTAAAAACCATTAGGGCTACAATTAACTTGGAGGAGCCTAGAGAGCCACTCTCGGTCCAGGATCAGATGTTCAAAGGATTAACGGATAAAAAGAAACTTGTCTTTCCAGTTCATGATAACATAAAGACCCTTATCCAGAATGAATGGAAGGACCCAGAAAAGAGGCAGTCTATTTCCAGGATGTTCAAAAGGAAATAGCCTTTTTCTGAAGAAGATTCATGTACTTGGGATAGACCTCTCAAAGTGGATGCCCCGGTGGCAAGAATTTCTAAGAAGAAATCTTTACCATTCAAGGATTTGGGCTTATTAAAAGATCCTATGGATAAGAAGTGTGAATCCATTCTAAAAAAGAAATGGGAATCCTCAACCGCCATGCTTGGACCTGGAATAGCTGCCACTTACACAACAAGAACCCTCTCTCTCTGGCTGGGTCAGCTGGAAGAACACATCAAAGCTGGTACCCCTAGGGAAGACCTTCTAGCATCTATCCCTATGCTTAAACAAGCATCAAATTTCCTGGCAAATGCCTCCACTGACGTAGTGAAGTTATCAGCAAAGACAGCAGCCCTGTCTAATGACTCGCGTAGAGCGATCTGATTGAGATCATGGTCGGGGAATGCTTCTTCAAAAAACAGACTTTGCTCGCTTCCCTGCGAAGGGGATCGAGTTTTCGGATCAGCATTGGATGATATACTCGAGAAGGCATCAGATAGGAAAAAAGGATTTCCTACAGAATCTAAATTTTTTCACCAGAGGTGATCCGTTTGTCCCCAAAGACGTAGTGGATTTGAACAGAAAAAGAAAGATTCCAGCTCTTCCTGGCAGTCAAGGAATAAGAACAAGGGATTCCTATTCAACCAGGGAAAATCCTCTCGCCCAAACCCCCAATGATGCCAGAGGTCCAGTGGGGGGAAGATTAAAATATTTCATTCAAGCTTGGGAAAAATTTCAAGCATCCTCCTGGGTGCTTACCACTCTAAGCCTGGGATATCGCCTGGAATTTCTTCATCTCTCCCCAGACAGATACATAGAAAATCCAGTGTTGAACAGAGAAAATCAGGCTGCCCTGGAGATCCAAATCAGTCTTCTTCTGCAAATAGAAGCCATCATGAAGGTCCCTTTTCAAGAACAGAAGAAGAGTTATTACTCCTCAATATTCCTTGTCAGAAAACCGAACGAATCATACCGGGCAATAATCAATCTGAAGGGCTTAAACAAGTATATAACATACAAAAAATTCAAAATGGAGACTGTGAAATCAGTAATAAACCTGCTTTCAGGAAACTGCTTCATGGTCACGGTGGATCTGCTGGATGCATATTATCAGGTTCCAATCCACGAAGATACCTTACCTGGACAATTTCCTGATATCAGCTCGCTCAGAAAACCTGCTAATAACCCATCTTCATTCAGTTTCGCAGACACTGTCAGACCTGGGGTGGGTCATGAATCTTAAAAAATCCTGTCTCCACGCCGACCAAAGAAAGATTTTTCTGGGGGTCTTGCTCGACTCTCAACAAATGTTTTCATTTCTCCCTCAGCAGAAACAAACAGACCTTATCCAAAGGATAAAGAAGTTTCAACGATCAAAAGTTTCCTCTATCAGGGATTTCATGACAGTTCTGGGACTGATGACATCCACCATTCCATTGGTGAAGTGGTCTCAGGCCCATTCCAGAACCCTGCAGGCATTTCTTCTCCGCACATGGGACAAGAAGCAAACATCCCTGAACAAGAAGGTAAGAGTCCCGGTACAGGTAAAATCTTTCCTATACTGGTGGACCAATCAGAAAAACTTATGTCAGGGGGTGGAGTGGAGGATGACGAACCAACTAGTCATCACTACGGATGCAAGCAAGCAGGGATGGGGAGCCCATATGAAAGGAATGGTGAAACAGGGTCTTTGGAGCTCAGATTTGACCAACGCGTCCTCCAACAGACGAGAACTTGCGGCGGTGTGGCAGACTTTAAAGACCCTTGCTCCAGAAATTCGTGGAAGCCATGTGAAAATCCTCACAGACAACACAACCACAGTGGCATATCTAAACAAGCAGGGAGGGACCAGAAGCTTCCATCTCTCCTTGTTATCAAAAAAGATATTCGGATGGGCAGAAGAAAACATAATGTCAATTTCTGCGGTCCACGTAAAAGGGATAGAAAATCAAGTAGCAGATTTCCTGAGCAGGGAACAGTTAAAAGAGGGAGAATGGAGCTTGAACCTGACAATATTCAACCAAATCTGTATGAGATGGGGAGTCCCAGTAATAGACCTTTTTGCCTCCAGAAAAAAATGGAAGGTAGATCAGTTCTTCTCCCTGTCTCATCGGGATCTTCCACTCGAGGTCGATGCCCTATCAGTCCCTTGGCCCAGGGGCCTCCTTTATGCTTTTCCCCCCTTTTTCCCTAATACCCAGGGTTCTAATGAAGATCATAGAGGAGAAAGCTCAGGTTTTCTTAATAGCCCCCTTCTGGCCCAGACAATCCTGGTTTTCAGTATTGAAAAACCTAGCAGGGGACGATCTCTGGATTCTTCCAAGTCTTCCATATCTATTAAGCCAGGGGCCAATGTCTCATCCAGAAGTTGCTGAGCTCCGCCTGACGGCTTGGAGGTTGAGAGGGCCTTATTGAAAAAAAGGGGCCTATCAGATGATGTTATCCACACGCTCATGCAGAGTAGAAAACCAGTAACATCAAAAATTTACTTGAGGTCATGGCAAGCATTCTTACAGTTCGCAAAAGATTCTTGGGACTCTTCCATGGCTCCAGATGTTAGCTTAATCTTAGACTTCCTCCAAGCAGGGTTGAACAAAGGTCTAAGATGTCTGAAAAAGAGAAGCTCTTCCACCACTTAGATGTGATAAGATGTGTACTCCAATACCTCGAGGCTACAAAAGATCTAATACAGTCGAACTAGCTCCTAGTTCAATATCTGGGACTTAATCGTGGGAAAGCAGCTAGCTAGGCGTCCATTGCGAGATGGATTAAGTCCTGTATTCTTCTAGCTCACGATAGGGAAGGAGTGTCTCCTCCTCCTCTCCTTAAAGCTCACTCCACCAGGACGCTGGCTGCGTCTTGGGCAGAGGGAGCATCTGCATCTCTAGAAGACATTGCTAGGCAGCCACCTGGTCTAATCCCTGTACCTTTTTCCACCATTACAAATTAGATGTGCTTTCCAGCAGGGATCTTTCCTTCGGTAGGAAGGTCCTGTCGGCTGTAGTCCCACCCTGATTATTCTCTGTTATTCCTCCAGGTGGTGCCGTTGTGGAGGCGTGGGGAAAAGATGATAATTACTTACCGGTAATTGGATTTTCCTTTAGCCTCCACAATGGCACGAGGAATTCCCACCAAAAAAAAACAAAAACAAAACCCTATTTAGATGACGTTACAATCTAAATATGTCTGATATTTTTTTCTTTAACTGCATTTAAGTAGTTTTTGTTTGCAATTTGTTTGAATAAAATATAATATATACTTCAGAGTCCTAGGTTATTAACTGGAGAAGGTAGGAAGGAGGGGGCCTTTTATTGGCTGAATTCACTGTTATTTCCAGTCCCTGAGAAGGCGGGTTATCCTCCAGGTGGTGCCGTTGTGGAGGCTAAAGGAAAATCCAATTACCGGTAAGTAATTGTCATCTTTCTTCATATCAAACAATTTATTGAAACAAAAACCAACAACAGTGATAGGTTTAGCAGCACAAAAAAATGTCAATGTCTCAATAGCTTATCATGTGGCCTTGAGCGTCAATTACAACTTGACAATGACGTCTCATGCTGTTCACAAGTCGACTTATCGTTTGCTGAGGCATGGCATCCCACTCTTCTTGAAGGGCAGCCCTCAGGTCACCCCAAAACTGTATCAGGCCTAAATGTCAGTACAGAAGCAAGGGTGAATGGAATTAGTTATATATCAACTAAATGCACTCCAAAACTGGTTGTATCAGACAGCACTTTCAACCCAATAACAGAAGCTAGGATTACTGGAATTACTGATGTATCAAAGAATGCAAACAAACTAAAATCAGTAGTAATCACTTTTAGTAACCCCAATTAGTGCAACAAGGTCTATCAGAATAGCTTCTATTACTCAGGCTTAACACTGTGCAATTGGTCCCTGCTCTCTTCCTACAGTGTAGATAATGCCTCCCTATCATTTCCCTACACTATGAATAATCTTTCCCTAAACTGTTTAATAGTTTTTTTATTAATCAAATCTTTAATAAACACTGTCCCTAGTGCTTGTAACGTCTCTCCCTGCACTAGGTTCAATGTAAAATGGCAAAGACTGAGCAGGCTGAGACTTTTTATAGGGCTCTCACAGGACATCACAGGGGATTGCTATCTGCTGATTGGCTGTCTGCATGGCATTATGGGTGCTTCCTTGTTCCTGGGCTTCTTCTAACATGTGCAGCAGACATTTTAGAAAAAATGCTATTCGTTACCACGAAGCGCAAGGAAATTTGACTTCAAGAAGAATCACATTTTTCCTGAAATTTGGATTGAATTCCACTTCATCAACTTCGATTCATTCAACCACCACCACCAAAGGCTCGTCTGGTGACAACAGTGGCTGATGCATAGCGTTCTCCTTGGAATCTCCAACATCGTTGGCAGCCATAATTTCTGCTCAGCATGAATCAACTTTCATTAGTGAACAGCACTGAGGCCCACTGGTCCCTATTCCAACGCAGATGCTCCCTGGCTCATCCAAGACGATGATGCCTGTGCCTGGTGGTTTGGGCAGGTACCCTTGCAGGTCATCTAGCATGCAGACCACGCTAATGTTAATGGTTTTGAATGGTCTGACGGGGCTCTTGGGTGACCCTCACCTCCCTTAAATGTGCCTGGAGTTGTGTGGCATTCATCATCCGGTTCCACAGGCCATTGTTCACAATTAAGTGATCATCAGTGTGGGATGTGGCCAAAGGACGTCCACTTCTAAGCCTTTCTGTATCTTGTTTGCAACCTGCTGATAACACTCTGTGACACTCCAAGCTTAGTGGCCACTTCCGTCTGAGAACATCCTGCTTGAAGCCTCACAATGGCTAGGTACTAGAGATGAGCGAGCACTAAAATGCTCGGGTGCTCGTTATTCGAGTCAAACTTTTCCCGATGCTCGGGTGCTCGTTTCGAATAACGAACCCCATTGAAGTCTATGGGAAACTCAAGCATTTTTGCAGGGGACCAAGGCTCTGCCTAGGGAAGGCTGGGTGAAAACCTGGAAACCTCAGAAAATGATGGAAACACCACGGAAATGAACAGGAAACAGCAGGGGGCAGCATGCATGGATGCCTCTGAGGCTGCCTAATCCCACCATTACCCCAAATTCTCCTAGTGGGGCATGTGTGGTATCAATTCTTCTCAGTTTAAAATCGTATATGTCCCCTATCTTGGGACCATATATTTCATGGATTTTTGAGTTAGTCAACTATGAGCTCGATCAAGTGTGGTATGTGTTCTATGTATACTACTCAGTTTAATACCGTATATGGCACCTATCCGGAAAAATAGTTTGGGAGAGAGAAAGAGAGGAAAAGACGTAAATTGTTTGGAGAGAGGGCCTGTAGTGGGGGCAGGCTGGGGGAAGGAGGTGAGCTGAAGAGCCAGAAGAGTGCCCCTTGCTAGCGGGTTGGTGTGACATCAGCGGATGGAGTTCGATGACGACGCAGGACCCAACTTAAAAATTTAGCATCACCGTACAGTGAAACTATGAGCTTGATCAAGTGTGGTATGTGTTCTATGTATACTATAGTTTAATACTGTATATGGCACCTATCTGGAAAATATTTGGAGAGAGAGAAAGAGAGAAATAAGTAAATTGTTGAGAGAGGGCCTGTAGGTGGGGGGCAGGCTGGGGGGAAGGAGGTTGAGCTGGAAGAGCCAGAGGAGTGCCCCCTTGGCTAGCGTGTGTGGTGGTGACAACAGCCAGATGGAGTTCGAATGACGACGCAGGACCCCAACTTAAAAATTTAGCATCAACCGGTACAGTTGTCAACTATGAGCTTGAACAAGTGTGGTATGTGTTCTATGTATTCTTCTCAGTTTAATACCGTATATGGCACCTATCCGCTGTAGGTGGACCTCCGGAAAAATTGTTTGGAGAGAGGGCCTGTAGGTGGACCTCTGGAAAAATTGTTTGGAGAGAGGGCCTGTAGGTGGACCTCCAGAAAAAATTATTTAGAGAGAGGTTATGCCCGTTGTCACACACAACCATGCCTGGCTTGAGGTTCAGTGGTGCCAGCCACACATCGGTCTGCGCCGTGATGCCCTGTAACAGCTCTTGGGCGGTGTGCCTTTTGTCACCTAAGCTCAGCAGTTTGAGCACCGCCTGCTGGCGCTTACCCACGGCACTACTGCTGCGCCTAGAGCTACCGACTGAAGGCGCCGTGCCCACGGATGGTAATTCGGTGGAGGAGGAGGAGGGGTCGGAGGAGGAGGCATAGTACGTCTGAGAGACCATGACCGAGGTAGGCCCCGCAATCCTCGGTGTGGGCAGTACATGAGCGGCCCCAGGGTCATTCTCGGTCCCAGCCTCCACCAAGTTAACCCAATGTGCCGTCAGTGAGATATAGTGTCCCTGCCCGGCAGCACTTGTCCCATTGTCCGTGGTTAGGTGGACCTTATCACTAACAGCGTTGGTCAGGGCACGGATGATGTTCTGTGACACGTGCTGGTGTAGGGCTGGGACGGCACATCGGGAAAAATAGTGGCGGCTGGGGACGGAATACCGAGGGGCAGCCACCGCCATGAGATTTCGAAAGGCCTCGGTCTCTACCAGCCTATAGGGCAGCATCTCTAGGCTCAGCAATTTGGAGATGTGGACATTGAGGGCTTGGGCATGTGGGTGGGTGGAACTGTATTTCCTCTTGCGCTCCAGCGTCTGCTGTAAAGACAGCTGAACGCTGCGCTGGGACACGTTGGTGGACGCTGTGGAGGATCGTGGAGGCGAAGGTGTGGTTTTCCGGCGGGAGGCGCTTGTGCCGGGGTCCTGGGCAGGGGGTTGACTAGCAGAGGCAGCGAGTGACACAGTGGAAGGAGCAGCGGTGTGACCCGCAGGAGGCGGTGAACGGCCTTGGTTCCATTGAGTGGGGTGTTTAGCACTCATATTCCTGCGCATGCTGGTGGTGGTTAGGCTAGTAGTGGTGGCACCCCTGCTGATCCTGGTGTGGCACAGGTTGCACACCACAGTCCGTCGGTCATCCTCACTTTCTTTAAAGAACCTCCAGACTTGCGAACATCTAGGCCTCGCCACGGGAGCTTCACTACGTGAAACAGTTGCTGCTGATGCACCAGCTCTGGCCCTGCTTCTCCCTCTGGCCACACCACTGCCTCTTACAACCTGTTCTGGTGCAGCACTCACCTCCGCCTCAGAAGCACTGTCTTCACTCGGCTTATCAACCCAGCTTGGGTCAGTCACCTCGTCATCCTCCGATTCCTCAGTCTGCTCCACCCTCGGACTTCCTGCCCT
>ONZH01009130.1:0-23661 GCA_900303285.1 Rhinella marina | reverse complement strand
TTAGCACCGGCATGGTCGCTGATACCCCGCGCCACCCGACATCCTGGCCAGCGTGCCTGAGGAGCCAGTTCTTTCCATCTCAGCCTCTCTCAGGGACACTTCAGTGTCCCTAAAAGTCTCATCATCGTCAGCCTCCAGACCCTCCAGCTGTGTCTCCTCCTCCTGGTCAACATCGTCATCCTCATTAAAATCCTCCTCCTCCCCCCCTCCTCTAACTGAAGCTCCTCATCCCCATCCTGCTCCACAAGGGAACTTTGGTGTTGGGGCTCCCCTACAGTGACAGCAGGGCGTGCAGACAGATGGCCAGGATTTCCTTCCCCCATTACCCCCTGCTGCATGAGCGTGAGTGTCTTTTCTAGCACAAATATTAGTGAAATTATGTCGTTCACACCGCAGCTGGCCCAGCTGACCAAGTTTGTGGCTTCTTTAAAGGGTGTTAGAACAGTGCAGGCATCTCGGACCAGCCTCCACTGTCGGAAATCAAAGCCGCACCTTCTCCCTATGGTGGAAAATTCTGGCTGCTGCTGGACAAAATCATCTACTGCTCTATGCTGCTCAAGGAGCCGCTGCAACATAAGAGTGGAATTCCACCAGTTCGGCACGTCACCTATTAAGTGATGTGGTGGAAGACCGCTTTGTCGCTGCAGTTCCAGCAGAGTGTGGCGAGATACATATGAATGGCTCAAATGAGTGCAAAGCTTCTGCGACTTTGCCAACACTGTGTGCAGGCCAGTGAATGTTTTGAGAAATCTCTGCACCACTAGATTGAGGGCATGTGCTAGACAGGGAGCATGTGTGAATTGACCCAGGTTTAGCGCTGCCACTATATTTGTCCCATTGTCACTCACTAACTTGCCCACTTCCAGCTGACGTGGAGACAGCCAGTGCGCTATTTGCTGCTTCATGTAATGCAGCAAGCACTGGCCTGTGTGGCTGCTACTGCCAAGACAAAAGGAGTCTAACACTGCATGGCAGCATTTCACCTGGCACATATGATATGAAGGAGGGGGGTTAACTCTCTGCCCTGACGCTCCAGCAGGCGGACTGCCCGTGGAGGTGGAAGCAGATAGTTGTTGGGCGGTCTGCTGCAATCCTGGCTGGAAAGCGCGTGGAGGTGCCAACAGCAATTGGCATGGTTGCTGGGGGGTTCCTGACTCGTTGTCACTAAATACATTAAGCCAGTGGCCAGTAAAGGACATATATTGCCCCTGGCCGTAAGCACTGCTCCAGGTGTCCACCGTGACGTGCACTGTGCTGCAGAGAGACAGCTTCAGGAAGCATCCTATATTGTCAGCCATGTGGGAGTAAAGGGTGGGGATAGCTTTTTTGGAGAAGAAATGCTGGCTATGGACCTGCCAGCATGGCTGAGTGCAAGCCATTAGCTCCCAAAAAGCTGGGCAGTCAACCAGCTGGTATGGCAGAGACTGCACAGCTAGCAACTTTGTCAGGTGACCATTCAGTTTGCGCACTGTCGGATTACTTATGGCGTAAAACTGCTTCCTGGCCACGCACTCGACAATGGACGGCTGTCGAATAAGAGGAGGTGGCGACATGCACGAAGTGGGCGATGAGGTGTATGTACCAGTTATACCCCTGGATGCGGGCTGAGCTATGGCCCTGGATGCGGCCTGCCTGACAGAAGGAACGCCGGGAGAAGTAACCAGCCCTTCAGTATTAATGGGCTGCTCTAAATTGCCGACATGACGCCGCTTCAGATGGTTTCACAGAGAAGTGGTCCCGACATTTGTGGCTTTCCCACGGCTCAATTTCTGTTTATGCAAATTACACGTGGCCATACTGCTGTCCCCCGGCAGAGTGGTGAAATACTTCCACACACCTGATGTGCGCCCTCCACAGCTGGCCAAGCTTGTAGCCCTTGCACGCTTACACTCTGGTGCCGGCCCCACTATACTTGGGGTCTCGCTAGTTCCCAAGGAAGCACTGGCCCTGGGCCTAACTCGCCTCTAACTCCTCACCAGCCCGATCCGCCTCCCAGGTCCTCCGGTCTAACACATCAGATTCATCATCAGACTCCTCCACACCACTTTTTTCTGACTGCAAATTAGGCTGTTTCCCACCAGCCTCCAATTCCAGGCAGTCCAAACTCTGACTGCCCTCTAAGAAATCCTATGGGAGGCTGTCCTCTATAACCGCCAGATTATGCAGAGCTGTTCGGTGGCTTATTTTATAAATTGCAGAAGGGACACCACTAGGAAGGAGCACTGAAGCCCCGAGAGGTGGCACAAAATGACGGGCTGTGCTGGAGTGGAATGGTGGAGCATGACGAGTCTGACCCCTGGCTACATATGGATACTGTATCAGCAGATGACATCGGCTGAGACTGAGATGAGTGTGCCATCCACTCCACTACCTCATCCACTTTCTCCTCTACTACAATTTTGCGCCTTGGTGGGTTAGCCTGGTGGAACAGTGGCCAACTATTACGAGTTACAGAAGTAGAAGCTCCGGCTACAGGTCCTTTGGCACTGCTGCCCTGTGCCACCTTCTCCCTTTTTTTAGAGCTCGAGGTCTGGCTGGAAATGGACCTCTTTTGCTTATCCATTACAGACATTTTTCACTTCACTCTGTGGCGCTGCAGCTGGTCTTTGTCCGTCTCTCTCCCTGATTAATTACTAGCCCTGCACTTGCCCTGCACTAGCCCTGCAGTATCCCTGATGTGTAATATGGATTCCCTGAACAATTACACCCCAATTTTAACAACAACAGGTCTCAGAACTTCACACACAGTGCTTCTGCTCGTCTCAGCAGTCACAGAAGAAGTGATGCGTCACTGGCTTACCGAGCCTGAGCCAATCAGAGAAAGCCCTGCCCAGTAGGTCAGGTGACTTTTTTTCCCGGGCTTTTGCGCACGAATAACGAACTAACAGTAAAAGTTCGCTAATTACTTGTATTCGTACACAACAGCGTATAGAGTAACTTATACGTAGCATTAGCGTACAATTTATCAGACAAGTACATAGCGAATGCGTAGAAAGCCTTAGGAACATTTTCGAATCTTAACGGAGCAAATCACCTAATATTCGGATTCGCTTTGCAGCTGAAAATTTCCAAGATTCAATAGGAATCAATTCGCTCATCTCTACTTGAGACCAATAGGACTTGATTATAGGACAAAACTAAAACAGGTGACCCAGAGTACCTCCTCTCTTGGAGCATCTCCAGCGCACATCTGAACCGCTCAAATTCACCTGGTGCAGTTTGCTGGGATCATTATACCAGAGTGTCATAATTTTGTATGAATGTTCTTGGATTCTGACACATCTGGAGAAACCATGAGACCGGAGGTAAATCTGGGCCACCTCAGATTCAGAGAAAGTTGTATTTAAAGGGTTATTCCCATCTAGGACAATGGGGGCATATCGCTAGGATATGCCCCCATTGTCCTATAGGTGCGGGTCCCACCGCTGGGACCCGCACCTATATCGAGAACGGGGCCCCGAAAGTCAAGGAGGGCGCACCGCGTATGCGCGTCCGCCCTCCATTCACTTGTATGGGGCCGGCAAAAATAGCCGAGCGCTGGCTCGGCTATTTCCGTCGGCTCTATACAAATGAATGGGAGCTGGGCCGCGCATGCGCGGTGCGCTCCCATTAATTTCTATGGAGCCAATGGAAATAGCCGAGCCGGCGCTCGGCTATTTTCGGCAGCCCCATACAAATGAATGGAGGGTGGCCGCGCGAATGCGCGGTGCATCCTCCTTGACTTTCGGGGCCCCGTTCTCGATATAGGTGCGGGTCCCGCGGTGGGACCCGCACCTATAGGACAATGGGGGCATATCCTAGCGATATGCCCCCATTGTCCGAGATGGGAATAACCCTTTAAGTCCTTTTTCCCAAGATCTGATATAAGCTGGTGTGCCTTGTGTTGGTTGAGAGGAAATGGATTTGCATATCAAAGACATGGCATGACTAGGTATCTTATCTTTACATGCTAGTTTTTCAAATCATGTGCTTTCAGCTCTGGTCGCACATTTTGAAAGCAGGGATGTGCAAGATAGTTTAAACTCAAACTAATCTAGGAATTACCTTTACCAACTAGTTGAGTAAAAATATTAGATATGTCAGATCATCTCAAAGTTTTGTAATAGTAGTGTTTCTACGTAGAGACCAAAAGTGGGGTAAATCACGTGTTGCAGGATCCAACAAGAATGGAGTTAGTGAGGATGGTAGAGATTGTGGTGGGTTGGAGAATAGAGGTATGCTTGATTGAAGGGAGAGAACTATGAGGGACACACCTTTAGTTAAACCTTCGGTCATGCGTTGTGGGCTCAGAATGCCCCAAAGGCTGACAAGATGTTTCTCGGTCAGCATAACCAATTCAATGTCAGCACCTAGGGTTTTGAAGGCCGGTATACATATCTGTAACCATCTTTTTAATTGGATTGCTTTGTAATAGTTTTATACGTCAGGTAGGCCAAAGCCCCATGCGGGCGATCCCTGACCAGCCTGGAATAAGGTTCTGATTTGATGGAAGAAGTATCGTGGGAGATGGATTGGCACCATTTGAATTAAGTGTATGAACTTAGGTAAGATGTAAGTTTGGAGGAGGTTTTTACGTCCCATCCATGACACATATGGTAAAGCCAGAGAAGATATTTGTTGTTTTACTTTCTTAAGTAGGGGGGAATAATTGGAGGAATATAATTTGCTTGGGTCTTTAGTAAGAGATATCCCTAGGTAGATTAGATTGTCAGGGTGCTACTTAAATGGGTTAACGTCCTTCAGTTGGGTGACTTCCTTATGTGGAAGAATGGTATTTAGGGCTTCTGATTTAGTGTAATTAATCTTAAATTTCGACAAGGAGCCAAACTTTTCAAAGAAAGCTAAAATATGGGTGAAGGCTTGGAGGGGGATTAGTGATTAATAGAGATGAGCGAGCACTAAAATGCTCGGGTGCTCGTTATTCGAGTCGAATTTTTCCCGATGCTCGTTTCGAATAACGAACCCCATTGAAGTCAATGGGAGACTCGAGCATTTTTTGCAGGGGACCGGAGCTCTGCATAGGGAAGGTTGCGTGAAAACCTGGAAACCTCAGAAAATGATGGAAACACCACGGAAATGGACAGAAAACAGCAGGGGCAGCATGCATGGATGCCTCTGAGGCTGCCTAATCGTACCATTATGCCAAATTCTGGGCAACAGCCTGGTGGTGACCCTCAAGACAATTGTTCTGACCCAGACCAAGATGGGCAAGGCACATGCCCATAACATGTTAGTAAAGCACCCAACTAGGTGCAACGAAGGTCCATCACCGCCTGCGGGTGACACCACTGCCCATGCTGGCACTGCTGTCCTATCCCCCGCCCCACAACACAGGCATAAGCCTGACACAGCGTGTGACAGCTTGGTGACCAAGTTAGATTGAGATAGCAGGTGAACCACCCAAATATTTACCCTGACACAGAATGGCGGTGAACCCAGAGTGACCAAATGAGACTGAGGAAGCAGGTGAAGCACTTAAAATTTTACCCTGACACGGAATGGCGGTGAACATCAGACGCTGCCTGCATGAGATTAGGGATAGAGCTGCTGTCTGTCAGGGAGAGTGTTAGGGCCTCAATTTAGATGTTGGTTAGGCAGGAATCACCCACAAATAACCCAACAGCCCTTCTAAGGGCTACAAGCACCTTTTTTTTTGGCTCCTCCTGGCTGCTGCATGAGATTAGGAATAGAGCTGCTGTCTGTCAGGGAGAGTGTTAGGGCCTCAATTTAGATGTTGGTTAGGCAGGAATCACCCACAAATAACCCAACAGCCCTTCTAAGGGCTACAAGCACCTTTTTTTTTTTTGGTCTCCTCTCGGCTGCTGGCTGGGACTTGTAGTGCAGCTACCGCCATCTTGGCTGCACGCTGTGTACAGCGACTGGTGGCAGCACGTGGTACACACAGAACCAAAAGAAATTGCCCAAACTCCCCTCAGTACTCATTTTTGCTGCTGCTGTACCTTGGCATGCTGAGATCTGTAGTGCAGTCCAGGGAATACGTTTTTTCTCTCAGTTATATATTACAGTCCAGTGAACAATTATGTTGTGTGCTGTACAGTAGCATCAGTCTAGGGTATACGTTTTTTCTCTCAGTTATATATCCTACAGTGCAGTACATAATTCTGTCATGTGCTGCACACTAGCCAGAGTCTAGAAAATATACATTTTTTTTTTCTCTCATGCATATATCCTACAGTGCAGTGCAAAATTCTGTCGTGTGCTGCACACTAGCCAGAGTCTAGAAAATATACATTTTTTCTCTCATTCATATATCCTACAGTGCAGTGAAAAATTGTGTGGTGTGCGTTACACTAGCGGCAGTCTAGAGAATACGTTTTTGGCCTCAGATATTAATTCGACAGTTTAGTGATTACACAAAATGTTGAACCAAAGGGCTAAGGGTCGAGGACGTGGGCGTCCAAGTGATGTAGGGGGGCAGAGGCCGTGGTCCTGGGCAGGGTGACAGTACCTACTGATGAGGGAGCAGTGGAACGCCGCAGAGTTTCACTCACTAGCTTCATCTCGCAACTTACAGGGTCACGTGGTACACCACTATTGAAACCACAACAGTGCGAACAGGTGATGACGTGGATAGCGGATGTGTCCAGTAATTTATCCACCACCCAGTCTTCCACATATTCCACCCACTTTAGCCAAGGGAGTAGACCTCTGGCTCCTCCAGCTCAACCTCCTTCTCCCCAGCATGCCCCCCCACGGAAAATATGGATTCAGATCCGGCAAACTCACAGGAAGTCTTTTCAGGACCCTACCCAGAGACACAAACCACTGCTCAACAGCAACCTGAGCAGTTGCTTTGTCCCAATGCCCAAAATTTAGAACTTTTGCAGTCTGTGGGTGATGAGAGTGTGGACTTAGTGCAAGTAGTGCGTCAAGAGGTGTCGGATGATGATGATGAGACACGGTTGTCAGACATTGACGTTGTTGTCAGGGCAGTAAGTCCCAGGGGGCAGCAGAGTGAGGAATCGGAGGAAGAGCTGTTGGATGATGAGGTGACTGACCCGAGCTGGGTTGGTAAGCCTAGTCAAGACAGTGTTTCTGAGGGGGAGGCAAGTGCAGCACCAGAACAGGTTGGAAGAGGCAGTGGGGTGGCCAGAGGGAGAAGCAGGGCCAGAGCAAGTAGATCAGCAACTGTTTCACGTAGTGAAGCTCCTGTGCCGAGGCCTAGATGTTCGCAAGTCTGGAGGTTCTTTAAAGAAAGTGAGGATGACCGACGGACTGTGGTGTGCAACCTGTGCCACACCAGGATCAGCAGGGGAGCCACCACTACCAGCATGCACAGGCATATGAATGCTAAACACACGACTCAGTGGAACCAAGGCCGTTCACCTCCTGCGGATCACACCACTGCTCCTTCCCCTGTGTCACATGCTGGCTCGGCGAGTCAACCCCCCGCCCAGGACCCCAGCACGAGCGCCTCCTGTCCTACAACCACCCCTTCAGTTCCACGAACCTCCACACCCTACACCAATGTGTCCCAGCACAGCCTTCAGCTGTCTTTGCATTAGACATTGGAGTGCAAGCGCTAACGCAAATACAATTCCACCCACCCACATGCACAAGCCCTAAACGTCCACATTTTCAAACCGCTGAGCCTGCATATGCTGCGATATAGACTGGTAAAAACTGAGGATTTCCGCAACCTGATGGTGGTGGCTGTCCCTCGGTACTTGGTCCCCCACTATTTTTCACGATGTGCCGTCCCAGCCCTACACCAGCACGTGTCAGAGAACATCATCCGTGCCCTGACCAACGCGGTTACTGAGATGGTCCACCTAACCACGGACACGTGGACAAGTGCTGGCGGGCAGGGACACTTTATCTCCCTGACGGCAGATTGGGTTAACTTGGTGGAGGCTGGGACCGAGACTGACCCTGGGGCCGCTCATGTACTGCCCACACCGAGGATTGTGGGGCCTACCTCGGTCACGGTTTCTCAGACTTATTATGCCTCTTCCTCCAACCCCTCCTCCTACACTCAAATACAATCTGTGAGCACGGCGCTTTCAGTCGGTAGCTCTAGGCACAGCAGCACTGCCGTTTGTAAGCGCCAGCAAGCGGCGCTGAAACTGCTGAGCTTAGGTGACAAGAGGCACACCGCCCAAGAGCTGTTACAGGGCATCACGGCGCAGACCAATCTTTGGCTGGTGCCGCTGAAACTCAAACCAGGCATAGTTGTGTGTGACAACGGGCGTAACCTGGTGGCAGCTCTGCAACTCGGCAGGCTCACACATGTGCCATTATACACCAATACTATTTCCCAAAGTAACAGCAACCCATATAAACACTGCATATAAAACCTGCCTGGCCCACGTGTTCAGTCTTGTGGTTCAGCGGTTCCTCAAAACCTACCCCAATGTGTCTGATTTGCTCACCAAGGTGCAACGCATCTGGGAGCATTTCCGCAAGTCAACCACAGATGCTGCCACTCTCAGGGTAGGGCAACGGCGCTTACAACTGACTGCTCACCGAGTGTTGTGCGACATGCCCACACAATGGAATTCCACATTACACATGTTAGCCAGGGTTTACCAGCAGCGCAGAGCAATGTAGACTGCCAGATGACAACTTCAACGAGAACTGGTAGTCAGGTTAGTCAGCTTCTTCAAATGTACAATGAGGAGTGGACGTGAATGTCTGATATCTGTCAGGTGTTAAGGAACTTTGAGGAGTCAACACAAATGGTCAGCGGCGATGCCGCCATTATCATCGTCACCATCCCGCTGCTTTGTCTGCTGAAAAACTCACTGCTCAGCATGAAGTCAGAGGCTTTGCGCTTGTCACAGGAGATGGGGGAAGAAGATACGTTGCTTGATAGCCAGACCACCCTCAGGTTTGTTTCTCATTGCGAATTCGAGGAGGAGGAGGATGAGGAGAAAGAGGAGGAAGAAAAGGAGACTGTTGGCGAGACTGAAGAGCGTACCTATGCTCATTCTTTCTTATCTGTTAAGTGTGTATGGGCTAAAGAGGAGGAGTTGGAGGAGGAAATGGAGAGTCAGCCTATTGAGGAGATTATTGCGTGTTGGGACTCTGGCACACATGGCTGACTTCATGTTAGGCTGCCTTTCCTGTGACCCTCACGTTAGAAGCATTTTTGACAACACAGATTACTGGGTGTTCACCCTCCTGGACCCCAGGTACAAGCAGAACTTTTCCACTCTCATTCCTGTAGAGGAAAGGAGTATGAGAGTGAATCAACATCAACAGTCCCTAGTGCACAAACTGAAACTATCCTTCCCATCTGACACCGCTAGCGGCAGAGTACGTAGTTCTGTGGGCCAACTAGCGGGGGAGAGGAGGGGAGCAGGCAGCTTGTCAAACACTGCCAGGGGAACACTCTCCAAAGCCTTTGCAAGTTTTATGGCACCCCAGCAAGACTGTCACCCGTCCCCCAGTAGGTGGGAGCTGTTCAGAAAAATGGTGAGGAAGTACCTAGGTGACCATACCAACATTCTGCGTGATCACTCTGCTCCATACAACTACTGGGTTGCAAAGCTGGACACGTTACCCGAACTGGCGCTGTAAGCCTTGGAGGTGCTGGCCTGCCCTGCTGTTAGCGTGTTGTCAGAGCGGGTCTTCAGTGCAGCTGGTGGCATCATCACTGATAAGCGTACACGCCTGTCAACTGACAGCGCTGACAGGCTGACGATTATTGAAATGAATAAAGCCTGGATTTCACTGGAATGCAAATAAATAAATAAATTTTTTAGGACAACTACAGACACTCAAAAACAATTTTTGGGGAGGCTCACCTACAGCCATTTGACTGCAATGTCAGTCTGACCAAGGCATTGGTGGTGTCACCGCCATGCTGTGTCAGTGTAAAATTTTATGTGCTTCACCTGCTACCTGAGTGTAACTTGGTCACTTTGGGTTCACCGCCATGCTGTGTCAGTGTAAAATTTTATGTGTTTCACCTGCTTCCTGAGTGTAACTTGGTCACTCTGGGTTCACCGCCATGCTGTGTCAGTGTATAATTGTATGTGCTTCACCTGCTTCCTGAGTGTAACTTGGTCACTCTGGGTTCACCGTCATGCTGTATCAGTGTAAAATTTTATGTGTTTCACCTGCTACCTCAACTAACTTGGTCACTTGTTGGTGTCAACACTAGAGTGCGGCTACTATACCGCACACTACAGAATTGTTCACTGCACTGTAGTATATATAACTGAGAAAAAAAACGTAGTCTTTAAATGGCAGCTATTGTACCGCAAAACACTCAATTTTTCACTGGACTGTAGTACATATAACTGAGAAAAAACGTAATCTTTAAATTGTGGCTATTGTACAGCAAAACACTCCATTTTTCACTGGACTGTAGTACATATAACTGGGAAAAAAACGTATTCCCTAGACTGACGCTACTGTACAGCACACTAAATAATTGTTCACTGCACTGTGGGATATATAGCTGAGAGAAAAAACGTATATTTTCTACACTCCGGCTGGTGTGTAGCACACGACAGAATTTTTCACTGCACTGTATAATATATAACAGAAAAAAAACGTAGTCTTTAGACGGAGGCTATTGTACCGCAAACCACTCAATTTGTCACTGCAATGTATGATATATAACTGAGAGAAAAAACGTAGTCTTTAGACGGAGGCTATTGTACCGCAAACCACTCAATTTGTCACTGCACTGTATAATATATAACAGAGAAAAAACGTAGTCTTTAGACGGAGGCTATTGTACCGCAAACCACTCAATTTGTCACTGCAATGTATGATATATAACTGAGAGAAAAAACGTAGTCTTTAGACGGCGGCTTTTGTACTGCAAACCACTCCATTTTTCACTGGACTGTAATACATTTAACTGAGAGAAAATACATATTTTATAGACTGATGCTACTGTACAGTACACTACATAATTGTTCACTGGACTGGAGTACATATAACTGAGAAAAAACGTATTTTATAGAGTGACGCTACTGTACAGCACACTACAGAATTGTTCACTGGACTGTAGTACATATAAATGAGAAAAAAAACATAGTCTTTAAATGGCGGTTATTTTACCGCAAAGCACTCCATTTTTCACTGGACTGTAATACATATAACTGAGAGAAAATAACTGAGAGAAAATACGTATTTTATAGACTGACACTACTGTACAGCACACTACAGAATTGTTCACTGCACTGTAGTATACATAACTCAGAGAAAAAACGTATTCCCTAGACTGACGCTACTGTACAGCACACTAAATAATTGTTCACTGCACTGTAGGATATATAACTGAGAGAAAAAAAAACGTATTCCCTAGACTGATGCTACTGTACAGCACACTAAATAATTGTTCACTGCACTGTAAGATATATAACAGAGAAAAAAAACGTATTCCCTAGACTGACGCTACTGTACAGTACACTACATAATTGTTCACTGGACTGGAGTTACATATAACTGAGAAAAAACGTATTTTATAGAGTGATGCTACTGTACAGCACACTAAATAATTGTTCACTGCACTGTAGTATACATAACAGAGAAAAAACATATTCCCTAGACTGACGCTACTGTACAGTACACTACATAATTGTTCACTGGACTGTAGTGTATAGAAATGATAAAAAAAAAAAACGTATTCCCTAGACTGCACTACAGATCCCAGCAAGCCAAGGTACAGCAGCAGCAAAAATGAGTACTGAGAGGACTTTGGGCAATTTCTTTTGGGTCTGTGTGGACCACGTGCTGTCCCTTCTGCCACCAGTCGCTGTGCACAGCGTGCAGCCAAGATGGCGGTAGCTGCACTACAAGTCCCAGCCAGCAGTGCTTGTAGCCCTTAGAAGGGCTGTTGGGTTCTTTGTGGGCGATTCCTGCCTAACCAACATCTAAAATTGAGGCTCTAACACTCTCCCTGACAGACAGCAGCTCTTTCCCTAATCTCATGCAGGCGGCGTCTGGTGCGAGCAGCACGGGACCAGATTATTATATTCCCAGGTCATCTGATCTGGCCAGACAATCCCTGCTATCGACTTGTAGGGGCCCCACGTGATGCTAGAAGGTACAAAAGACTCTCCTGCATGTTGATTGGCTGAGAAAAGGCGCCTAACATGCAGGAAGAGGAAGATGCCATTTCCTCGAGGATTGCGATATGCCCATCCGAGTAGCGAGCATATGCGAATACCCTAATGCTCGAACGAGCACCAAGCTCGGACGAGTATGTTCGCTCATCTCTAGTGATTAACAAAAGAAGGTCATTCGCAAATGCGGCACATTTATGTTCAACTCCTCCTAACTTGAGGCCCTTTATCGTATTGGTATCACAAAATGCCTGTAACAGCGTTTCTATGACTAGAATGAACAAGGTGGGTGATAGGGGGCAGCCCTGTCTTGTTCCATTAGAAATCTCAAATGGTTTAGATAAAGTGTTGTTGACTCTTATTCTTGCACTAGGGCCATTATATAATGACATGACTGATTTGATTAACAGGTCTAGAATCCCAAATCTGAGCAGAGTACGTTCCATAAATGTCCAGTTGACCCTATTGACTGCCTTTTCGGCATCTGTTCCAAGTAGTATCATGAGTATTTTCTGTTTAATAGCAAATTTGATTGAGTTAAGAAGTTGCCTTCCCTGCCCCTCACAAAGCCTGCCTGTTCAGGTTGCAGAAGCTTGGGGGTAAGAGCATTCAATCTAGTGGCCAATAACTTTGCCCATATTTTGCCGTCTATGTTAAGAAGGGAAATAGGCCTGTAGTTGCCGCATTCCCGTTCATGGTGGCTTCGAAAGCCTGTTTTGGAAGAGCTTCTCCGTGGGCAAGGGCCTGACACTAATTAGTTATATTGGGAAAAGTGTAGGGAGGAGTTTTTTATAGTAGCCTATTGGTAACCTGTCTGGCCGGGGAGCTTTACCAAGAGGCATTGATTTGATTATATTTTCTACCTCTGCTTGTGTTATCGGTAGAGCTGAGCGAACCTGTTTGTCACAGTTCGTTATCTGCACGGATATCGGGGTACTCGGCAGTACTCGGCAGAGTACCGCGTGATATTCATATATTTTTTTAAACTCCTCCCTGCTTGTTTAGTGCCTATTTCTTAGCCAATAACCATGCAAGGAAGGCTGTGGGACCTCCTACCATGACCTGCTACTTCTACTTGTCTAGGAGTGATTGGCTGCCTCCATCAGGTGACCTGCTATTATATAAGTGGGGACCCCGGGGACTCAGATCACACACCTTGTGGTTTTAGGAGAGTGAAAGAGTGTGTGTGATAGGGATAGCGATATGGTAGGAGATAGGAGGTAGTAGTGTGTATTAGGCAGGGAACTGCTTTTGTGACCCAAAAGTCTTTTTAAAGACTACACTTCAGCTACAGAAATGCGATTCAGATTTCTGCAAGCAGCACAGCAGATATATACGGCAGTCTGTAGAGTCACTGTCTGACCCTATAGATACAGAATACCCTACAGTGTTGCTTGCTGTAATCTGTGCTGTATATCATACACTAGGTGCTCTCACAGTGTCATATAGTGTGTGATACTGTAAGGCATCTATTCTAATAAAGCTGATACATACATTAGTATAGTGTGTATACTGTGGGGCGTATTGTGCATGCATAATAGCATTTTGAGCACACGTGTGCAAGCTCACTTCATAATATATATATATATATATATATATATATATATACACACACACATACACACATACACAGTGCCTTGCGAAAGTATTCGGCCCCCTGAAACTTTTCAACCTGTTGCCACATTTCAGGCTTCAAACAAAAAGATATAACATTTTAAATTTTTGGTGAAGAATCAACAAGTGGGTCACAATTGTGAAGTGGAACGAAATATATTGGATCATTTAAACTTTTTTTGTAGTAATAAAACTGAAAAGTGGGGCGTGCAAAATTATTCGGCCCCCTTGCATTAATTCTTTGTTGTGCCACCTTTTGTTGCGATTACAGCTACAAGTCGCTTGGGGTATGTCTTTATCAGTGTTGCACATCTCGAGACTGAAATTCTTGCCCATTCTTCCTTGCAAAACAGCTTGAGCTCTTTGAAGTTGGATGGAGAGCATTTGTGAACAGCAGTTTTCAGCTCTTTCCACATATTCTCAATTGGATTCAGGTCTGGACTTTGACTTGGCCATTCTAAGATCTGGATACATTTATTTTTGAACCATTCCATTGTAGATTTTGCTTTATGTTTGGGTTCATTGTCTTGTTGGAAGATAAATCTCTGTCCTAATCTCAGGTCTTTTGCAGACTCCAACAGGTTTTCATCCAGAATGGTCCTGTATTTGGCTCCATCCATCTTCCCATCAATTTTAACCATCTTCCCTGTCCCTGCTGAAGAAAAGCAGGCCCAAACCATGATGCTGTCACCACCATGTTTGACAGTGGGGATGGTATATTCAGGGTGATGAGCTGTGTTGCTTTTATGCCAAACATATAGTTTTGCATTGCTTCCAAAAAGTTCGATTTTGGTTTCATCTGACCAGAGCACCTTCTTCCATATGTTTGGTGTGTCTCCCAGGTAGCTTGTGGCAAACTGTAAATGAGACTTTTTATGGATATCTTTGAGAAATGGCTTTCTTCTTGCCAATCTTCCATAAAGGCCAGATTTGTGAAGCGTTCGACTGATTGTTGTCCTATGGACAGACTCTCCCACCTCAGCTGTAGATCTCTGCAGTTCATCCAGAGTGATCATGGGCCTCTTGGCTGCATCTCTGATTAGTCTTCTCCTTTTTTGAGTTGAAAGTTTAGAGGGACGGCCGGGTCTTGGTAGATTTGCAGTGGTCTGATACTCCTTCCATTTCAATATGATCGCTTGCACAGTGCTCTTTGGGATGTTTAAAGCTTGGGAAATCTTTTGGTATCCAAATCCGGATTTAAACTTCTCCCCAACATTATCACGGACCTGCCGTGTGTGTTTCTTGGTCTTCATGATGCTCTCTGTGCTTTAAACAGAACCCAGAGACTATCACAGAGCAGTGCATTTATACGGAGACTTGATTACACACAGGTGGATTCTATTTATCTTCATAAGTCATTTTGGACAACATTGGATCATTCAGAGATCCTCAATGAACTTCTGGAGTGAGTTTTCTGAACTGAAAGTAAATGGGCCAAATAATTTTGCACGCCCAACTTTTCAGTTTTATTATTACAAAAACAGTTTAAATGATCCAATAAATTTTGTTGCACTCCCTCTTGTTGTTATTCTTCACCAAAAATTTAATATGTTATATCTTTTTGTTTGAAGCCTGAAATGTGACAAAAGGTTGAAAAGTTCCAGGGGGCGAATACTTTCGCAAGGCACTATATATATATATTGTCACGCGAGGTCGGCGTCGCGCTCCCTCTGCACGACGTCACCAGACCTCTCCGCCCCCCTAGAGACGAGCAATAGGGAATTGAAGTGCTGGTCTTGTCAGCCAGCACTTCATGTGTTAATTCTCTGTTTGGGTTTAGCCATGTGGTGCTGATCACACCACATGGCTACTTTACATATTGTTTTGACAGCTTGCTCCGCCTCTGGTCATGTGATGCTGGCCACATCACATGATCCTGGGCGGGCTATTTAAAGATGGCAACTGCCTCACTCAGATGCCTGTGATTAGCGTTACTACTTTGATCAGTGCTTGTGCGACCTAGTGTTTGATTGCTGTTTGACCCTGACCTTGGACTTGGACTTCGACCTCTCTTTGCTTCACCCCTGGTATTGACGTTATCTCCTGTGTATGACCCGGCTTGCTGACTATTCTGATATTGTGTTTGTTTCGTCTGTGTTTGTCTCTCCAATTGTTCCCTGTTCCTCCCTGTGCACTTATACAGAGCAGGGACCGTCACCGTGGTTGTCCGCGGCCGCCTAGGGCCGACTGAGGCAAGCAGGCAGGGAGAGAACGGGGGGGTATTCAGTACAGGGCGCACCTTCCCTTGTCTCCCCCGTGACAGAATCACAGGCCATACTAAATGGAGCCGTTGCGAATTCTCACGGATCATATAAGTGACATGGCTCAGATGATCCAGGATCTGGCCGAGAGAATCCAACACCAGGAGCAGCTGCAAACTGTACCCGCAGCCGCTCCCTCCATTATTGAACCCTATATAAGGTTGCCCGATCGGTTTGTGGGTAACCGAAAGACTTTCCGTTCTTTCCAGGAAAGTTGCAAATTATATTTTCGTTTACGCCCACACTCCTCGGGTTCTGAGCAGCAGCGGGTAGGAATAATTATTTCCTTGCTGCAAGGGGATCCGCAGGAGTGGGCTTTCTCATTGCCATCTGACTCCCCATGTCTGTTGTCTGTGGAGGCCTTTTTCCAGGCCTTAGGTCTTTTGTATGAAGAACCAGACTGGGCCACTGTAGCAGAAACTCAGCTCAGGAACATTCAGCAGGGAAACCGCCCTGTAGAGGATTACTGTGCAGAGTTCAGGAAGTGGTGTGTCTCCTCTGGGTGGAATGACCCAGCTTTGAGAAGCCAGTTTAGGGTGGGGCTGTCAGACCAACTCAAGGATCTTCTGGTTAGTTATCCTACTCCTGACTCCCTAGAGACGACCATGACTTTAGTTATTAAGCTGGATCGACGGGTGAGAGAAAGACAGAGGGAACGATCAAATACTCCTCAAGCTGTCGTCCTGCCTGAGTTTCCTCCTCTGAGTCCACCTCCTGCCAAGGTCCCGGAGTCCATGCAGTTAGGAGGTATCCTGAGAAACCAAAGACGTTTAAAGGGAGCCTGCTTCTACTGCGGTGAGGTGAACCACTGGCTCCAGCAGTGTCCAAAACTTCCGCCCTCTAGGAGATCTCCGGTGGGAGGTAAGGTAACCCCAGCAGTGGTAAGGAGAAAGATTTTAGTACCCATCTCCATTGCATATGATCAATTCAGGGGTTCTGGAAAGGCTTTTGTTGACTCTGGTTCTGCTGCAAATTTTATTAATTTTGATTTTGTACAGTCTGTGGGTTTACCGATGGTCCCTTTAAGGGAGGGTATTCAAATTATCGCCCTCGACTCCACTCCCCTAAATAATGGGAGGATCGAGTTCTGTACTCCTAGTGTGACCCTGACGGTGGGGATTTCACATTCCGAAAAATGTGTTTTTTGGGTTTTAAAAAATTTACCTGCTGATCTAGTTCTTGGTTTACCTTGGTTGCAGGACCACAATCCTGTAATCAATTGGTCAACAGGTGAATTAGAAAAATGGGGGCTGAATTGTGACAAGTGTTGCAAATCTGTATTGCAGTTGGGAGGTACTACTGAGTCTCTTTTCTTACCTGAGTACATCAAGGATTTTTCGGACGTTTTCTCCATGTCCGAGACTGAGTTCCTCCCTCCTCACCGGCAATATGATTGTGCCATCGATATTATTGAGGGGTCCAGATATCCCAAGGGCCGTATCTATAATCTCTCTACTCCAGAGCGTCAGTCTATGAGGGATTATCTCAAGGAGAGTCTGGCCAAGGGTCACATCCGGCCTTCTGTTTCTCCCATGGGGGCAGGATTTTTCTTTGTCGGGAAAAAGGATGGAGGGTTGAGGCCCTGTATTGATTACAGGGAACTCAATAAAATTACTGTTAAAAACAGGGTACCCGCTGCCCTTATTCCTGATTTGTTGAATCAGGTTCAGGGTGCTTGTTGGTTTACTAAGCTAGATCTGAAGGGGGCGTACAACCTGATCAGAATCCGTGAGGGTGATGAATGGGAAAACTGCCTTTAATACCCCGGAGGGTCATTATGAGTACCTAGTAATGCCCTTCGGGTTAAGTAATGCTCCTGCGGTGTTCCAAAATTTTGTCAATGACATTTTTAGACCATTTATTGGAAAATTTGTAATTGTCTATATTGATGACATCTTGATTTTTTCTACAGACTGGGAGAGTCACGTTATCCCACACCAGGCAAGTGCTGGAGGTGTTGCGTGAGAACAAGTTGTTTGTCAAAGGGGAGAAGTGTATCTTTGGTGTTCAGGAAGTGACCTTTTTGGGATACATTCTCACCCCTTTTTCCTTCAAAATGGACCCGGGTTAAGGTACAGGCCATTGTAGATTGGGTGCGACCTTCCTCTCTGAAGGCGGCTCCAGCGATTTCTGGGTTTTACTAATTTCTATCGGAAATTTATCAAAAATTTTTCTGTTATAGCCAAACCCATTACGGATTTGACCCGCAAGGGAGCTGATTTAGTCAACTGGTCCCCTGCAGCTATTGAAGCTTTTGAAAAGCTAAAGCGGTTTTTTGTTGATGCTCCTGTGCTGATCCAGCCTGATCAAAATAAGCCGTTTGTAGTTGAGGTGGATGCATCTGAAGATGGTGTGGGGGCAGTACTGTCCCAGGGGTCTTCCACCTTAACTAATCTCAAGCCATGCGCCTTCTTCTCCCGCAAGTTCTCTCCTGCCGAGAGAAACTATGACATTGGTAATAGGGAGTTACTAGCAATCAAGTGGGCATTGAGGAATGGCGTCATTTTTTAGAAGGGGCATTACACCGCATTACGGTCCTCACGGATCATAAGAATTTTGATGTTTCTGGGAATCTGCTAAGCGATTGAATCCCAGACAGGCGAGGTGGGCTTTGTTCTTTACTCGTTTTTGACTTTTGTGTTACCTTCAGACCTGGAAGCAAGAACATTAAGGCCGATGCCTTATCCCGAAGTTTCCAGGCGTATCAGCCTCCTGACGTCCCTCCTGAGCCCATCCTGCCAGCTGACATCATCGTAGCCGCTACCTCATCTGATCTCGCTTCTGAAATCGTGGCAGGACAACATCTTGCTCCCACTGGTACTCCCAATGACAAGTTATTTGTGCCAGCTCATTTGCGGTTGCGACTGCTGGGTGAGTGCCATAGCTCTGTTTTATGTGGACATCCTGGTATCAATGCCACCAAGGAGTTGGTCTCTAGGCAGTATTGGTGGTCGTCAATCTCCAGAGATGTTCAGGCTTTTGTAACTGCGTGCAATAATTGTGCCAGGTCCAAGAATCCCAAGACTCGGCCTATGGGTGAGTTGCGTCCATTACCCATACCTGATAGACCTTGGTCACATCTGTCCATGGACTTCATCACGGATTTGCCATGCTCTGAGGGTAAAACCGTGATTCTTGTAGTGGTGGACAGATTTCAGCAAGATGTGTCACTTTATTCCTTTGTGTAAATTACCCTCTGCAAAGGTTTTGGCTTCCGTATTTATGGACCACATAGTTAAACTTCACGGTGTTCCTGAGAATATTGTTTCTGACAGGGGGGTGCAGTTTGTGTCTAAATTCTGGAGGGCCTTCTGTAAGAAGATTGATATTTCCTTATCCTTTTCGTCAGCCTTTCATCCAGAGACCAATGGTCAGACTGAACGTCTTAATCAGTCCGTTGAGCAATATCTCAGATGTTATGTTGCTGATAACCAGCATGTGTGGGCCAGATTCCTGTCTCTGGCCGAGTTCGCGATTAATAACCGTGTGAATTCGTCTTCTGGGGTATCGCCGTTTTTCTGCAACATGGGGTTTCATCCGCGCTTTGGCTCCTTTTCTCCAGCTGTTTCGGCGGTCCCAGAGGCCAATGCTCTCTCTCAGGAACTGTGCACAGTTTGGGCACAGGTTCAGTCGAACCTGGAAAGAGCCAAAGGATTCAAAAAACTAAGGCCGATAAGAGACGTTCTAAGGGTGTGAATTTCAAGGTGGGGGACATGGTATGGTTGTCAACTAAAAATCTACGTATGAAAGTACCATCCTATAAGTTTGCGCCTCGCTTCATTGGTCCATACAGGATCACTAAGGTGATCAATCCGGTATCTTTTGAATTATGCTTACCCGACTCCCTTCGCGTTCATAATGTTTTTCACATGTCTTTGCTGAAGCGTTATGTTGCTCCTATTGGTCCAGAGGTACAGCCCCTCACCTCCGGTAGAGGTGGAGGGACAAGTGGAGCACGAGGTTGCTAGAGTCATTGATGTGAGGAAGGTCCGGAATTCCTTTCAGTACCTCGTACACTGGAAGGGAATTCGGGCCAGAGGACAGATCTTGGGTACCGTTGACCAGGATGCATGCAGACTCGCTCATCCGAAAGTTCCATCTACAGCATCCCGATAAGCCTGCTCCCGCTGGTAAGGGTCCGGTGGCCCCTCGTGAAGGGGGGGGTACTGTCACGCGAGGTCGGCGTCGCGCTCCCTCTGCACGACGTCACCAGACCTCTCGCCCCCCTAGAGACGAGCAATAGGGAATTGAAGTGCTGGTCTTGTCAGCCAGCACTTCATGAGTTAATTCTCTGTTTGGGTTTAGCCATGTGGTGCTGATCACACCACATGGCTACTTTACATATTGTTTTGACAGCTTGCTCCGCCTCTGGTCATGTGATGCTGGCCACATCACATGATCCTGGCGGGCTATTTAAAGATGGCAACTGCCTCACTCAGATGCCTGTGATTAGCGTTACTACTTTGATCAGTGCTTGTGCGACCTAGTGTTTGATTGCTGTTTGACCCTGACCCTGACCTTGGACTTGGACTTCGACCTCTCTTTGCTTCACCCCTGGTATTGACGTTATCTCCTGTGTATGACCCGGCTTGCTGACTATTCTGATATTGTGGTTTGTTTCGTCTGTGTTTGTCTCTCCAATTGTTCCCTGTTCCTCCCTGTGCACTTATACAGAGCAGGGACCGTCACCGTGGTTGTCCGCGGCCGGCCTAGGGCCGACTGAGGCAAGCAGGCAGGGAGAGAACGGGGGGGTATTCAGTACAGGGCGCACCTTCCCTTGTCTCCCCCGTGACATATATATATATATATATATATATATATATATATATATTATATATATATATATATATATATATAGTGTCCTAAATGACTGATGAAGATAAATAGAATCCACCTGTGTGTATTCAAGTCTCTGTATAAATGCACCTGCTCTTTCATTATCTCTCACAGATAATTTTGTGCCGCCTGGCCCTGTTTATTGATGTTGATGTTTGTTCCACTTCACATTTACTTTCAGTTCAGAAAATTCACTCCAGAAGTTCATTGAGGATCTCTGAATGATCCAATGTTGTCCTAAATGACTGATGAAGATAAACAGAATCCACCTGTGTGTAATCAAGTCTCCCTATAAATGCACCTGCTCTTGTGAATAGTCTCAGGGTTCTGTTTAAAGCACAGAGAGCATCATGAAGACCAAGAAACACACACGGCAGGTCCGTAATACTGTTGTGGAGAAGTTTAAAGCCTGATTTGGATACCAAAACATTTCCAAGCTTTAAATATCCCGAGGAGCACTGTGCAAGCAATCATATTGAAATTGAGGAGTATCAGACCACTGCAAATCTACCAAGACCCGGCCGTCCTCTAAACTTTTCATCTCAAACAAGGAGAAGACTGATCAGAGATGCAGCCAAGAGGCCCATGATCACTCTGGATGAACTGCAGAGATCTACAGCTGAGGTGGGAGAGTCTGTCCATAGGACAACAATCAGTCGAACGCTTCACAAATCTGGCCTTTATGGAAGATTGGCAGAAGAAGCCATTTTCTCAAAAGATATCCATAAAAAGTCTTGTTTACAGTTTGCCACAAGCTACCTGGGAGACACACCAAACTATGGAAGAAGGTGCTCTGGTCAGATGAAACCAAAACCAACTTTTTTGAAACAATGCAAAACGATATGTTTGGCGTAAAAGCAAACACAGCTCATCACCCTGAATACACCATCCCCCACTGTCAAACATGGAACAGCAGGGACAGGGAAAATGGTTAAAATTGATGGGAGATGGATGGAGCCAAATACAGGACCATTCTGGATGAAAACCTGTTGGAGTCTGCAAAAGACCTGAGACTCGAACAGAGATTTATCTTCCAACAAGACAATGATCCCAAACATAAAGCAAAATCTACAATGGAATGCTTCAAAAATAAATGTATCCAGGTCTTAGAATGGCCAAGTCAAAGTCCAGACCTGAATCCAATTGAGAATATGTGGAAAGAGCTGAAAACTGCTGTTCACAAACGCTCTCCATCCACCTCAAAGAGCTCGAGCTGTTTTGCAAGGAGAATGGGCAAGAATTTCAGTCTCTAGATGTGCAAAAACTGATAGAGACATACCACAAGCGATCTGCAGCTATAATCGCAGTAAAAGGCGGCGCAACAAAGTATTAATGCAAGGGGGCCGAATAATTTTGCACGCCCCACTTTTCCAGTTTTATTACTAAAAAAAAGTTTAATTGATCCAATAAATTTCTTTCCACTTCACAATTGTGACCCACTTGTTGATTCTTCACCAAAATTAAAAATTTTATATCTTTTTGTTTGAAGCCTGAAATGTGCCTCGCTTGAGAAAGGCTCTAGATGTGAGCCGAAACGTCACGTGTCCCACATGGGTAAATAAACTTTTTCATTTTTATTCATTGAGAGTGCTGCCCTTTTTTTGATTTTTATAAGGGTAAAGTGGTAGAGGTGGGTGTGGAACTGGTGTGGTGGCAGAGGCAGTGCCCGTGGTAGTGTGCGGGGGGAAGGACTGCAGTGGGCCAAGTAATAGGGGAGAGGAGGGGAAAAGGCAGCGTGTCCAGCAAGGGCAGGAGTACAGTAGGTCAGGCCTTTGCCAATTTTTTGTTACCCCGGCCAGACTGTACCCCCTGTCCACGGGTTAGGCAGAGACTCCACGCCATACAATTATTGGGGTGTCCAGCTGGACAAATGGCCTGAACTGGCGCAGTACTCCTTGGAGGTGCTAGCCTGCCCTGCCACTAACATACTGTCGGAAAGGGTCTTTAGTGCTGCTGGAGGGGATAATCACCAGACAAACGGACCCAACCTGTCGACTGACAGCGCCGACAGGCTGGCGTTCATCAAGATGATCAAGTCATGGATATCCCCCCACTTCTCTTCCCCACTGCAGGATAGCAGCTGAAGTCCCTAAGGAGCCCTTGTGTCCTCCTCCTCTTCCTCCTCCATCACAGTTGCTGACGCAACACTTTTTACGGAGGGCCAACAGGCTCTCTACACACAATGTTTACCGGAAGGCCAACAGGCTCTCTACACACAATTTTTACGGAGGGTCAAACAGGCTCTCTATACAAAATGTTTACGAAAGGCCAACAGGCTCTCTACACACAGTGTTTACGGAAGGCCAACAGGCTCTCTACACACAATCTTTACTGTGAGGCACAAAAAGGCTCTCTACACAATTTTTACGGAGGGTCAACAGGCTCTCTACACAGAATGTTTACAAAAGGCCAACAGGCTCTCTACACACAGTGTTTACGGAAGGCCAACAGGCTCTCTACACACAAATCTTTACTGTGAGGCACAAAAGGCTCTCTACACACAATCTTATGGCGGGGCACAAAAGGACCTGTTGCTGGCCTACTGTGTCTCTCCAAAAACTTCATCCTGAGGCCATTTTAGTGGCTGTTGAAAATTGAAGTTTTTCCTGTGGTTCGCCTACTGTCTCTCTTCAAAAATTTCTGCCCTGAGGTCCAAGTACTACTCCTTCTCCTCCTCTGCTGTGCCTACTGTCTCTCCAAAAAAAACTTCTTTCTGAGGCTCAACTACTGTGGTACTGGACTGATCCAGGTGAACAGACCTCAGCATGTCAGCACTGATCACTGGGTCAGTCGCTACCAGTGTCCGCCACCTTACAGCAGCCATTACATCCTTCACCGCTTTCTCATGTATGATGCTGGAAAATATGACTTGATCTAAACAAGTGATAAATCCTGACACACAT
>ONZH01009129.1:0-47732 GCA_900303285.1 Rhinella marina | reverse complement strand
AATTGAAGGAGTCTTAAAAGTTGTGAAAGATCATCAACCAGCCTTCAGTAAACATCCTACAGATTATGGAGAGGTCAGTGTTATTAAGCACACCCATCCCTACAGGTTCACACCCTCCAATCAAAGAAAGGTACCTACCTATACCACCAACTATGTACCAATCTGTGAAGAAGATGATCCAAGAGATGAAGGATTCAAAAGTTATCCAAGACAGCCATACTCCATGGGCTGCCCCTTTAGTTCTTGTCCGGAAAAAAGATGGTAACATACGATTCTGTGTGGATTACAGAAAGATTAATCAAATTACCCACAAGGATGCCTATCCTTTACCAAGAATCGAGGAGTCCTTGACAGCATTAGGATCCTCAGCTTACATTTCAATCCTGGATTTAACCAGCGCGTATTGGCAAGTACCCATGACTCCTGAAGATCGTGAAAAAACGGCATTTACTACCCCTATGGGCCTATTTGAATTTAACTACATGCCCTTTGGACTTTGCAATGCGCCTGGAACTTTCCAGAGACTAATGGAACGCTGTTTAGGCCATAAGAACTTTGAAACTGTTTTACTATACCTGGATGATGTCATCATCTACTCCAAATCCTATGAAGACCACTTAAAGCATCTTGCGGAAGTTTTTCAAGTTCTCATCAAGTATGGACTCAAAGTTAAACCTTCTAAGTGCTACCTACTGAAACCAGAAGTCAAGTACCTGGGACATGTTGTCAGTTCCGAAGGTGTCAAACCAGATCCAGAGAAGATTGCTGCAGTCCAAAATTGGCCTACCCCTACCAGAGTAAAAGAGGTGAGAAGTTTCCTTAGTTTTGCAGGATACTACAGACGTTTCATCCCTCACTTCGCCGAGATTGCAGAGCCAATACAAGAACTCGTGAGAGAACATCCCAAGAAGTATCAGAAAACCCAGATAAAAATTGAATGGAATGAAGATCGAGAAATTGCCTTTCAACTCCTAAAGAAGAAGTTGACCGAATCACCTGTCTTAGGCTATCCAGATTACAAACAGCCATTCCATCTCTACACAGATGCCAGTAAGAAAGGCCTGGGAGCTGTCCTGTCTCAACTGCAAGAAGGTAAAGAGAGAGTAATTGCTTATGCTAGCAGATCTCTTAAAGGTGCTGAAAAGAATGACCAAAACTACAGCTCCTTCAAGCTGGAATTCCTTGCACTCGTGTGGGCTGTCACTGAAAAATTCAAAGACTACCTCGCAGCAACACCATTTGTAGCCTATACTGACAACAACCCACTTGCGCACCTCAACACAGCCAAATTAGGAGCCTTAGAACAAAGATAGGCCTCACATGTTGCCAACTACAACTTCGTGGTCAAGTACAGAACAGGCAAGTCAAATGAAAATGCAGATGCCTTATCTCGCCTGCCTAATAGAGAAGACCCTACAGAGCAGGAAGACATATGGGAAGAAGTGGAGATGCCAGCTTTCTACAAGCAATTTGCCCAACAAGATGTAATCACCATCAAAGGTAAAGAAGTTCTCCATTTCCAACAGCAAAGAAATCCCGAACCACAAGTTGAGAAAGAAAGATGGATCAAATTGCAAGCTGAAAGTCGAGTATTAGGTGAGCTACAAGATTTCTTCACTAGTGGAAGAACACCAGAAAGAATCTGCAGAAAGAATGCAGATCCAGAGCTAACTAAACTGTGGAGACACAGAAAACGACTCTTTATGCAAAAGGGACTAATGTTAAGAAGAACTCTAGATCCAATCACCAATGATCGGCTGTATCAAATTCTAGTACCTCGCCGAGATGCCAGAATTGTCCTCGAAATGTATCACGATAGGTCAGGACACTTTGGTGTACAGAAAACAGAAGCTACCATCCGTCGAAGATTTTAATGGATTGGAATGAGAGAAGATATTGAAAATTGGTGTTGAGAATGTCCTACTTGTGCCATTGGAAGAAATGAGAAACATGATCAAAGAGCACCATTACATCCAATTGTAAGCCAAACACCTCTAGAAATCGTAGCTATTGATCACGTCAAGCTAGAACCAAGTCGTTCAGGCTATACCTACGCCATGACCATGATTGATCACTACACCAAATTTGTAGTAGCTGTTCCTGTTAAAGACCTAACAGCCAACACCACAGCAAATGTTTTCTGGAAGAATTCCCTGTTACCATATGGATGCCCTGAAAAAATTCTTAAAGATTAAGGATCTGCCTTTGAATCCCAATTCTTCCATGAACTGTGTTCACTTTACAATTGTCAGAAGCTAAGAACAACAGCTTACCATCCTCAAGGAAATGGACTTTGTGAAAAAATGAACCAAATTCTAATAGAAATGTTGAGAAATGTCCCACCTGCAGAAAGAACCGATTGGCCAAATCTACTACCTCAATTGATGTATCTGTACAACAACACTATCCATTGTTCTACTGGATACACTCCGTATTACCTTATGTTTGGTCGTCAAGGAAGACTACCTGCAGACCTCACACTGGACGTCCAAGTTCCAGATTCCATCAACCCTTTACCAAGAACAGATTGGGTCAGTGAACATAAGAAACGCTAATATTGGGACTGACATTTACCAGATCACCTCAAATTGTGCATCGCAACCGTCTTAAGCTGTGTCTGAAAGATATTGCCCAAGAGGAAGAAGTTCCAACCTCAGAGGGAATGTCAGAAGAACCAGTTACAGAGAAGGAACCCACCTTGTCTATTGGAGAGCAGTTAATAAATTCTGAGCGCCTACATTGGTTCCTCACGCCCTGGCTCAATTTTATGGTTTCTGCCAAATTAAATACAGAACTATCACCACCAGCAGTGTGGACAACTGAAGTTCTCTTGTCAGCTGGAGCTAATCATCCACAGTCAACATCTACAGAGTCACCAGAACTAAGAAGATCCCAAAGGACCACCAAAGGTCAGCTGCCTGCTCAATACCAGGACTTCCAGATGCAGCAGCGACTTAGGAGAAGACTTCCAGCCACTCCTGGGGAGCCTTCTTCACCTTAATCCTTAATTGACCTACCTCATGCGGAGCTAAAGAGCCAGAATAATGGACTTTGTATTATTCTAAGGACTCTCATCATAGACTCTTTTGTTTTTGGATTTGTTTTTGTTTTGCAACGTTCAAGTCAAGTACCCAGAGATAGACTTTAACGAACCAAAGCCTCCGTGATGTTCAAAGCCCAGGGAACGGACTCATGCCCTGTGAGCCTCCTGAGAAGTTTCCTGTTTTTGGCTTTTGCTTCTTTTTCCTATTTTATTATGGACTATCCTGGATTATTGTTCGCTGTACCAGGTCAGCGCCCCTGATCCCCTTTGCACCAGAGAGACTACGGCCCATGTCACTTATATGCCTTATATACACACAAATGTATTTGTTTTTGCATGCATGCTCTCTACTTTTTGTCTTTCATGCGACACAACTGTGTGGCAAAATTTATGCGCCGAGGGTGGCTTCCCTCAAACAAGGGGGTAATGCAGCGTCCCACTAACAGTGGTTCACTTTAAACTGTAATGTCATATTGCACATTGTATTTGGTAAGGCTATCCATCTAAGCTGATGTGGTTATACTCCTCACTACTAGATGGTGCTGACCAGTAAATATACCCCTCTATGGTAAAGGGTTGGTCAGTCAGAGGAGTGTGAGTCAGCAAAGCACAGAGAAGGAAGCAAGTCCCAGCTTCTCTACATTTAATCAATGCCACTGGAAAACCCAGAAGCAGGGAAGTCAGCATTCAGACTGCAGCCAGAACAAAGTGCTACCTAGTGGTACACAAGGTGGAGGTAATCCATATTTCAGTTGTTTTGGACTCCATCATTTACAAGTTCCCAGGGAAAGCTCCACAGCCCCTGAGGAAACTGCCGGATGATAAAGTGCACTATTATCCCTAAATTTGAATCACACATTACCTATCAGGAGTGTGAACTTAATGCTCAAATTGTACAAAAGCCTGGCTGTCATTCTAGAGACTATATATATATATTGCAAGTAAGAGATCCAGCCTACTTGGAAAGCCTACCATCCCAATTCTTTTGTGAACCATTTCTGTGTGCATTATCTGTACCAACAAGGAGGATTCAGTAAAAGTTCCCTGTTCATCCCAAATTGACTCCTCATTATTACTATTACAGGTGTGTCTACCTTAAGACACTGGCGTCACGAATAACCAGGACCCAGCCGACCGACATGGTCAAAATTACCACCAAGGGCACCTCATCTGACCATCCGGTGGAGTCCTGCGTATGGAGTGTGCCCAGATGGAAGTTGTGTCCACCCTCCACGCAACTGCACGCCAGTCCAGGGGCAGTCAGCAGAACCGTGAGTAAAAACAATCGGCAACACCACACTGTGATATATCCCTGACGCTCACATGTTCCCCCTGCGGTACCGGTCCGCTGCATATATATATGTAAACATGCTTTGTGACACCGCATGTCCACCGTTGAATGTTAAAATTTTGAATCCCGCCCCTGCGGATAGGGGATAAGTTGTCTTAATAGGACAACCCCTTTGGTAGGGTAGAGGACTACTGTTTTGGGGCATCAAGGGGGAGCACTACTGTGAAGGGGGCATGAAGGAGGGCACTACTGTGTGAAGGGACAAAGGAGGTGCACTACTGTGTGCGGGCACTAAGGGGGCACTTCTGTGTTAGGGCACTAAGGGGGGGCACTACTGTTTTGGGGCATTAAAAGAGAACACTACTTTGGGCGGAGACAAAAGGGGTAACTACTGTGAAGAAGCACTAAGAGGGTATAACTACTGTGTGGAGGTATTAAGGGGGCATAACTACTGTGTTGGGGTATTGTGTGGAGGCACTAAGAGGGCATTCTACTGTGTTTGAGCACTAAAGGTGTATAACTACTGTGTTTGAGCACTAAAGGTGTATAACTACTGTGTGGGGACACTAAGGGGACATTCCACTGTGGCAGCACTATGGGGGCATAACTACTGAGTCATGCAGGGTTTTATGGTGAGCGTGAGAGGTCTTGGCTAGCTGTAGGAGAGCTGGTTGTGGTAAGTTGATCGGATGGGGGCTTATTAAAAAATTTCCTATGGTGCTCAGGCTTTTCCAGTTGTACCCCTGATTTATAGAAAAGGAGAAAGGCTTACCATTTGTAAAGGGAGAGATTATTTTCCTAAGCTCACTATATATTGCCTCATGAATTTCAAGCATTTCATGCCAAAGTTTTTGTTGTAGCAGTTTAAAAAAAATGAAAATCAGTAAACTTGGAAAATAGAGACTCGTCCATTTTCCAATCTTTTCTTTTATAGTTTAATGTCATACCCTGAAGGAATTATTTATTGAAGCTTTCATGGTACAAACACTGAAGTAAAACTCAAGAAACAGTCCTATTGTTTCCACTAAACTTGTGATGAATCTCATTCTATTCTGGGATTCCTGCTATGTGACTTATTATGATTGATATGTAGCAGAGTTCACCTGCTTTTATGTACACACTGAAGCCTCTTTGAGAAGACTACCCAAAATTACATTAATAAAGGGTCTTCTAGGGGGGTTGTCTTCTCAAAGAAGATAGCCAGTATGCATATTACATGATACAACTGAAAAACTGTTATGGAAAATGTGGTCTTTTCAAAGAAGCGGTCTTTTGGAGAAGTTTTTTTGTATTTTTAAAAAATGACAAACAAATCAGCTTGCTATAATTGGGCTATGGGCAGTCTAGGACCTCTGCTATATATCTACGGCCAAAGTCTGGCATTTACACGTGGCGCCCACTCAGAAGCTAAGTGGGTTCAATTAAATAGCAGACACCTGGAGCTAATGTCTGTGATAAGTGATAACACCAGACATACACATTTAACCCCTAAGATGTGCAGTACCCCAGACCTAGAGGTATTTCCAATTGCTATGTTATGTTTTGCTATGTTGTAGTGTATGTACACCAGCATGGTAGGGTATGGTTGATGAGGAAAGGGTTAACCCCCCAGTTCCTCCTCTCTTGGTTGGAGTGGGCTGGTCTTGCTTCCTGCCAGGAGGGGGAGTTTTAGCTGAGGTAGTGAGGAATCACGTCCAGTTGCTTCTGCTGCAAGGGTCTTAGGGACCAGCTTTAGATCCAGTTCTTCTGTGAGACCACTACTCCAGAGACAGTACAAGAATTCTAAAACTCCAGATATTTTAAAAACTACAGCTTTTAAAGACAGCAAGGTGACCAGCAAACCACAGCACTATTGCCCCAGCTTCAGGTGAGGGACTACAGTTCAGACACCCATCACCTAGATAACATCCAGGCCACACTAACTCAAAGCCTGCATTACACAGTGGACACATTTATCCTCAAATGCCAGCCTACAGCCAGAAGTTCAAAGGAGAGTCATCAGCAAGATAATGTATCAGAGGTGTCATTATCTGACACTTTGTCAGCCACTATACCTCATCATCTGGGGATAGAAATTGTACTTTTTCCAAACTACTGCTCGATGCCCTACAAGTTATATTTTATACCAAGAAAAGAGAGCATTTTATATTTTTACTTCTGGCTTGAGTCTTTAAATCACCTTTCCACTGCACTGATCCCCAGGAAGCAACAGCCTGAGGGAGTACACCATGAAACCACATCTCATCAGGGCCACTACCTCTCCCATCCTCTGCATCGGCTCCCCAGGGGTTTGCTGCAGATGCCATGTTTAATTGTGACCACAGCATCTGAGAGGCCTTTACCCAGGAGCACTTCACTCCTGGGCCCGAATGGCTCCCCACGCAGAGATCAGGGGAGCCGTTCAATTCTTGTGGTAGCCTTCAGTCTGCTAGAGGCTACCAGGCTTACCACAGCAATGTTCCTATGGAGCTTTGCCTGTAGCAGTGCTCCATAGGAACATAATGTAACTCCCATAGACTGCAATGGTAATTCATTGCAGTCTATGACAGAAGCAATCTGACAATTGCATGTTCAAGTCCTCTAGGAGGACTTTAAAAAAAATGTAAAAATTAGTTGTTTAAAAATTCTAATCACCCCCTTTCCGCATAGCTAAAATAAACATTAAAAAAGTGTAAAAAAAAATTCAATAATTCAAATTATCTCCTTCTATTCTTCACCTTATTTCCAGGAGGAATGTATCAATTTGCCAGAAAGGTCAGGATATGTTAAGAAAATTTCTGCCTTCTTAGTCTCATCACTCCCATGCTCACAGATGTATTATGGCTAAATGCAGTACATTACATTATGACACCAAGAAGACTTAAGATCTTATGGCACCTCTGTATGGCTCCTATATGGCTCTGCATTACAGAACCATTGTGATTCTGTGTGCATCGTTAAGACTCTGTGCACCTTTCTGCACCTCACTGGATCCTGTCCTTAGGTTAGGTTACATAGTATACAGAGTGTGGTGTGCCTTCATTGGAGGTAGGCCACACAACTGCTACTAGGCCCCAGTGCAGGTGCTGCTAAGAGGAACTGCAAAAAGAGTATTACAGCTTCCATTGAAGTCACTGGTAATTGCAAACAATCCTGTGCCCTGAGCTTCCCCCCAGTGGTGCCTGCAGGCAGCCAGTTTTGTAATATAATGTCTGAAGAGAAGCAGTGATATAGATCTCTATGGGGGAGAATTATCAGTGTATTTATGCCAGTTGGCTGGTGTGGCTCTGTGCATTATATGCTTTACTATACCGCCTACTACTAAAGGAGCATACAGTCGTAGTACTTTGATGTACTTTGAAATAATGCTTTGTCTTTTACATATTGATATACTGTAACTGTGAAGATATCACAGTCAATGATCAACTGTTATTTGAATCCAAATATCTTTATTTCAAGTCTGCCTTTGCCTATCATCAAGACAATGGTACTTTTAATGGATACAAACAGAAAGACACGTAAAATTGAGCAAGTTAATTTGAAATTATGAAGTGCCCTCATAATTTGGACAGAGACCATGCCTCCCTAAGCTCCCATGTGCCAACTTTGCATTGGCCTACCATGAATATAAATACAGGCTGTGAAGAGCAGCAGATACAGGCACACCATCAATCTTCCTTTGTTTGGGCTTCAATTCACCAAGTGTTAGAGTAATTAAAACTTCAACCATTAATCTTCAACTTTTCTCCAGAGTCCCCCTTCGCAGCCCCTCCCCCCCTCTACTCCACTTAAGTGCTTGGAATTAGGGACTGAGCAGGTCACATAAGTACTTAGCAGACTACAGGAACTGTATACAGCCTTCATTCTGCTTGGCTGTAATTATGAAATTGCCTTGTTTTCTGGTCCTTCGTTTCTAATGCATGGATTTTCTGTCAGCTAAAATATTTCCCGGCAGGAATTAATAGGCGATTTACATTTACTTAAGCTCTAAGTCAAAAGCAAGCAGAGAATAGATGTACAGAACAAAATATAATATGTCGTAAATGGAAAACTATTATTATTAGGCAAGTGCAAAGTAGAAATGAAAGGAAATAATACTGAGGCGTACCATGTATTATATCTCATTACATAGCTCTGACTGACTTCTAATTATTATCAGCACAAACCTGATTCACAGTCATGTACAGAATATAGGGTTTCCTCTTTCCTCGATTTTTTTGGCTAGGACTCCCGAATTTTTTATTGTAGTGCGACTTTCCAGTTTTAACAAATTGATGACTTTAGTCCTGGAGAATGCACTGGGTTGCATGTAAATGAAAGTATTTATTTGGATTAGAGCTGCAGCTAGAAAGCTTTTCATACTTTGGTCTGTGCAGTTCCATCGTTACTACTCCTACTACTGATTGCCGGTCATGTGCTACCATCTCCATTGTCTATTAAGAGCAGAGCGGAGGATGGGAGTGGTAATGGCTCAGTGTCAATACTTACATAGATGGCCAAGGCAGTGTTAGGAGGGTGCACCCTTTCTTTGCTCAGGGCAAACCCTGATGTTGGGGCTCCTGGCTGACAGAAGTTGTGGGGCCTTTGATGTTAGAGGTTTTATGTGGGTGCAAGGCAGAAAGTGTAGGATGCAATGGCCAGTGTATGGTGCAGGGATCAGTAACCAGGCCCGATATAGAAAATAAACATGTCTCTTTACTAAATTGCAGAATTGAAGTTATAGTACATCCAATATTAAAACAAAGTTCAAATAGTTCACAGTGAAACTCTTTTTCCAGACAGCAATGTATGGATTTGAGAAAGGATGGGAATTATAGTGCTCTCTCCTCTCTATCTTCCCAAAGTCTCTCTCACTGTGCAGAATCTATGGCTGGAAATATTACTCTTGCAATCGTGACTGAGGGGTACAGGGTTTAAGATATGGGTGGTCATACTGTGTCTAAGTGTGAAAGGTGTATCAGCAATGTTCCTCTCGCCACAGTAAAGTCTATAGCATCCTTAAACAACAAAATACCTTATTGACCAGCTCCAATGCTGGGCCATGCAGATTTTCTTGGCTATTTTCCTTTATCGCTCTCTCTTTTTGGAGTATTATAGAAATGGTGAGGTATTTCTCTCAGCAGATAATCCTCAGAAAATATGATTTCTGGATCTTTGGCCCAGTCCTGTGAGGAGTGGAGCTCATGTTGCAGCTTCCTCTCGTTTCCTCTGTTAGACTACATTAACCTAGACTGAGCTAGGGGCGGATCCAGGATCCACACCTATCTTCCTGCAGGCACTAAGTCAGGGTAATTAACCCCATCTCATCCATAAAAGTGCTATGCTGGGTGACACAATACATTACAAGGCATGAATATATAAAAGAGAACATTAAATAACATTGTATAACATCATATAATGAGAATAGTTTGCAATTATGCAGTTCTGGGGTACTGCAGTTCTAAAGAAGGATGCCCCAGAAATATTTTATGAAGTATATAAGCAGTTACTAAAATTGACTACAATGGACATGGTGCATACAGATTTGCATTTAGGCTATGTTCACATCATGTTTTCTACATAGGTTTAAAGGGCATCCATCATTAGATTTGTACCTATGAAACTGGCTGACTTGTTGCATGTTTACTTGGCAGCTGAAGACATCTATCTGCTTCTGATGTGCTCACTAATCATTTCCACAGGGCTATGTTAGTCTTATGGAGACCACATATAGTTTACGTGCTTAATTTTTTTTCTCAATAGCATCCATTGCAGGCCTCCATTAAATGTATAGGTTCTGGCATATATCTCAATGGCATAAATGTAATGTTGCACTACAGCAGGGGCGGACTGGGAACTTAAGGTGGCCCTGGAAAAAATACTAAAAGTGGCCCCGTTTTGTAGTTGTTTCCAAATTGATGGAAGGCAGGGCCAGCAATACCATATTGTACTACATTATACCACCCCAACAGAGCCAAATACCACAGTCCATCACAAAATACTGCCAGCAGCACAAAATACATCTTCAAAAACTTCCACTGACCAGCACTGAAGAAGGCCCAGGTGGCCCCCTGGGCATCGGCCCACCGGGAAATTTCCCTATAAGGTCTATGGCCAATCTGCCCCTGCACTACAGTCACCATGTAGCCACAGCTTTTAAAGGATTTTCAGTGATTGAGTTTTATGACATCTCCACCTAAGGCTGGAACCACTGGTTCTCGATAACTGTCTGCTCATCAGAGGAGGTAAGAGCTGTATTAACATGAAGCACTCATGGCCATTGTTTCTGAGCAGAAGATTTCTCTTTAAACAGGATGATCTGCTGCCTGGAAACAGTGATCTTAGGTGCTACATTATCAATGCTTCCACTTCATGAATGAGTTTTTGCTAGTCCATCAGATGATCGGGGGTACATTTACCCTGGCCTATAATTAAGAAGCGGTGTCGGTAATAATATATTGAGCGGTTATTAACATGTTCAAAAGTTTACTGTGGGGAAATGTGCAGAAATATGCTTTATGAAGTCAATAAACATACTCCCTCCATGGACAGGTGGGGAAGCTGGTTCGTCGACGCCTTTAGGACTTTGACTTTTCCATTTGGAATGGACTGAACTTATATGATGCTCTGTGGGAAGGGGGGGAGGGGTGCTGGGAGGGTGGAAGGAGTTATGGGGTAGGGGAGATTGAGGGGGGGGGGTTGTATAGGGTTTTATTTGTTATGTTTTTGGTGTGCAAAAACCATAATAAAAATTATCTGATTTAAAAAGAAGCGGTGTCGGGGGCAGCACCCAATGGCAGGTGGTGAAGGGGAAGAGCCTCCTAAGCATTGCGGTGATGCTAGGCTCGTCCCCGTCACCGCCTGCCACTGGCTGCTCCCCTCCGACACTGGATGTAAGTAGAATCAGTGTGAGGGACCCGAGCATATGGGGGATCACTCTTTTGCCACCTGCTGTTCGTTTTATATTTTTGCAGTTTTTATCTCTTTTTATTTCTTTTACTTCGTAAATTTCAAAGGCTATTACTGACCCCTTAGATTCGTATCTTTTTTATTGCTCTTTTTAGACTAGCTGTAAGCCATGTGGGGTTACTTTTAGCCGTTTATACTTGTTACCTACACAAATATATTTTGCAGTGTAATTACCCAATGTGGATTTCAAGTTCTCCTATTTATCATCAGTATTATGTGACAGTAGCTACTCCCAGTCTATACTTTGAAATGCTTCCCTCAACCCGGGGAAATTGGTCTTTTTAAAATTCAGTGTTTTTGCTCTCCCAGCAAGAGTTTACTTTTATGGTTCAGGAGGATTATAATTATGTTGTGGTCACTATTACCTAGTTTTACACGAACAGCAATATTTCCAATAAGCTCTGCATTGTTAGAAATTACAAGATCCAACAGAGCATTGTCCCTAATGGGAGTTTCTACAAACTGGCCCATAAAGTGGTCCTGCAGCAGGTTGAGGAATGTTCTCCCCTTTGCACTTGAGGCAGAACCTTGACCCGAGTCAATATCTGGGAAGAGAAAATCTCCCATTATGACCCCTTAATCAGCCTGTGCAGCCCGCTCTATTTGTTAGACACCCAGTGTATTAAAGTGAATTGCCGACAACCCCATTGGCTGGAGGGGGCTGCCGGTAATAACCCAGGTTTATCATTGTTTAGATGCTGTGATCACACTTGATCACGGCATCTAAAGACTTTAAAGGGTTTATCCCATGATTAATGTAAAAAATAAAAATCAAACATCATATAGAACATGACAAGCTATTTCTAACAAAGCTAGAACCAGCCCTGTACCTCACATGGATGCAGAGATCACCACATTCTTTGTTTATATCAAGCTGACAGCTCATGGGGAGTGTCTTATCCACTGCAGCTAAGGGGGCGTGTCCATGCTCTCCCTATCACAGCTCAGGAGGCAGTTAAAGGATGAAACTGAGCATGTGCGGCCTTCGCAGGTCAAAGAAATAAGAAAATAACAAACAGCAGGTGGCACTATACAGATACATCATATTGAATAACTCAGTGGCTATGATAAAATTTTTAATTGCATGCAATTATAAAAGTATTCAGATCCAGGTGCTGGATTGAAAACTGTAGAATATTTTTCGTGGGACAACCCCTTTAATGACCGCAATCGGCATTATTGTCATCAGTTCTGGCAAATTTGCTATAATTTACGCCAGTTGCCTAGCATAAATAATGATCAAAATCTACTCCAGCTAGAGGCTTGAGTAAACTTTCATCTAGTCTCATGGCCCGCTGGAGGATGCATCTAATTTATGATAAGGACTGCATCTCGTCATAAATTAAAGGGGTTGTGCTGCAATTTATATTGATGACCTATCCTCAGGAAAGGTCATCAATATCTGATCAGCGGGGTCTGACACCTAGCACCCTGCTGGTAAGCTGTTTGGTGAGGAGGCGGCGTTCCATGTCAGTGCCATTTCCTGTTTTTTCACTACGTGTGGCGCTCCTGTGGAGCTGTGGCATAGTGTAATTACAAATACTCCCTCAATTCAACTGCGGTGTAATGAACAGGAAACCACACTCGAATGGAGCGCCTCCTCCTCTTCAAACAGCTGATCGTGGGGGTGCTGGGTGTTGGACCCACGCCGATCAGAGGATAGGTCATCAATATAAATTGCTGCACAGCCCTATTAAGCATAACCTACAACAGTGCAGGGGATATCAAAGACCAAAGTTTCCCATTAGCGGTAAATTCTTCCGGCAGAGGAACAGCTTGATAGAAGATGTTGTATGCAGCATAGCCAGAAAAAGCTAGAGCGCTGCCAGGCCTCATTGACTAGAATGGGACTTGGAGGGGATCCGGCCTGTGTCTGACATTAGTGCCGGATTTCGCAGGACAAAAAACGTTAGTATGAAACTAGCCTAAGGAATCAATGGAGCGTTCTACATATCATATACATCATCAGGATCAAGCCAGGGACCTCAATTTTTTGAAAATTTGTTGGGACATCCTCTGTTGAGGCCTTTTCATAGGGTATAGCGACGTTAGTCTTTTTTTTTTTTTTTTTTTATCTAGAGAAGAGGGTCTATCCATATATTTATAGCTCAGAGGTAATCTCTGTCAGAGGTAATGTAGAAACACACTGAAGAGTCATCCCCAATACCGTTCAATATGTTGTAACTAATAATGAAACATATTACAAAAGGATAAGAAATCTAATTTGCTTTCGGGAGTCAACAGCGCTGCTAAGGGTTAACTTCGGCTGATTGGCTGCAGATGGCTGCAGTTTGCAGTAAATCATTGCATGTCCTCCCTGCTCCTCCAGCTCATATAATCATAAAAACAAAGGAAAAAGGGACAAAGAAATGTGTGAGACATCAAAACAGATATATTGCTACCTTAAGGCATTGCTCTCATTTCTCTCTTTCCCTCACTATCTCACAGACTCTCTCTTATGATTTGTTTTTTAAAACACTGCGACAATTGATTTCTGGCTCCAAGCTTATGCTTAATTCCGAAAGAAAACAAAAGAAGATTTTTTTTTCTGGGAGGAAAAAAAGAGGTGATAATACTTTCTTCCTTTTCTATATAAATAGCACCGAGAACACTGTAATTGAACAGTATAGTTATCACATACTTCTGCTTAAATGCCAGAGGTGCTGAGCTCTTGCCGAGTGCGTGTACACTTCAGACCACTGTAAGACCTCAGTGACTGGCACACACAAGGACGGCATCCAGTGAGGGTGAGTTCTTAAAGGAAATGTGTCACCAAAAATTTTAGCTGCCAGTTAAAACAAGATAGTAGCACGTATACTTTTTTCTAATTTGTTTTTATTTTCTGATTGTAGATTTATTTATTTTTTTATTTTATTTCCGGAACATTATTATGGGGGCAGCCATCTTGCCTGAGCTGTTCTTAACAGCATTAAAAAAGAAAATTGCCTTATGGCAGCCCCATGTTCCATAGACACAATGGTCAGGAGGGGACATTATTGACTTCTATGGGAGAGTTTTCTAGGCTCTGACCTGTGCAGAGGTCATTGTACAAGGAAGAATAGATAAACTTTGATCAGCTATTGGGAATGGAGAATTCTGTCTTATCTATACACAGAGATGGTATCATAACAGGCAGGATTAGAATGAGTTAACTGCAGTAAAGATCTGTAGAAACCAAGAAGTGGCGCCAATTATTAGACATAGTGGCCAGTGCGAAAACTGCAGGATTTTTGCTTTCAGTTTAACCCTTTCATGACCGGACCTATAAAAGGCCTGAATGTCCAGGCAACTTTTTGTGATTTGGGCACATGGTGGCTTAGTGACCCTAATTTTTTTTTTTCGTTTGAATACGAAAATAATTTTTGCAATTTTTTTTACTTGACACTTAGCACTTATTATTAGAATGTTTTTTTAAAGATATTTTATATTTTTTTAGGTTTAATTTAGACAAAAAACGCTAATTCTTATTAAAAAAAAGGATTTTTTTTTAATTATAGATTTTTTTTTAAATATTAAAACTGACGCACAAATTAATTATTGCAATGGGTTCCCTATTTGATGACGATCATTTTGATATATAGCATGTATAGATTTTATTTGACGGGGCGACTATGGTGACTGTTTTCATTGGCGACTGCGTGTTTAATTTTTTTTTTTTTTTTACACTTTTTTTGTTTATTTTTATTTATTTTTTTTACTTATATATTAATTTATTTTTGACAACTAATATGTCCCCCAGAAGGTCATTAAAAGACCTCTGGAGGACTGACTTTTTTTTTTTTTCTTTTTTAACACTTTTTTTCCCACTGTTTCCACTGTAACTGGGCATCCACAGGAGCCCCAAGTTACAGGGAAAACAGCCCCCTGGGGGCTCATTACACACAGGCAGAGCTGATCAGGGTCTCCTTAGACCCTGCAGCACTGCTCTGGCCCCGAGACACCCCGTATATAGCCGTATGGTGGTCGTGAAGGGGTTAAATATAAAAAGTGACCTGGAAAATTAAAAATAACATCATCAAAAATTATTTTAAAATATGTTAAACATAAAAAAGTGATTTAACCAGCAAGTCATTTTTTGATGACACATTCCTTTTAAGGGAAACATAAGAGCATATTAAAGGGGTTCTCCTGGAATTAAAAAAAGGAAAATACTTTAAATATTATTTTATAATAAATACATTCCCAAATACCTTTCATTAGTTATAATGGCTTGTTTTGTCTGGGGAGCAATCATTAGGAGAAATAAAATGGCCGTCATCCTATCAGTACACACAAAATGTCCTAATCACACAGGAGGACAAGATACTTCACTGCAATACGGTATAGAGCTGCCTCATCCTCCTCGCTGCTCTGCTTGTCGGGAATCATGATCCTGAATACAGGTGAATCTCTGTCCGAATGGAGAAGATCAGGAGACATGGGAGGAGGGTGAGGTGTGGTTAATGACAGAGGGGTAGCTAAAGGCTCATGGGCCCTGGTGCAAGAGTTTAGCTTGGGCCCCCTTCCCTCAGTGCTTTGTGTTTTTCTTATGCGGCACAAGTTTCTTTGGGCCCCCTCAGGCTCCTGGGCCCGGTAGCGACTGCTACCTCTGCACCCCCTATAGCTACGCCCCTGGTTAATGAGCAGCAGCACTTGTATGCAGTCTCCATTACCACAGCCTGTCCTGTTCATCCTCTCTGTACTTCATGTCTCCTCATGAACTCTAATCCTACAGAGATTCAGCTGAAGATCATATCAGATGTATTCAGGATCAAGACCACTGACAAGTAGAGAGGATGAGGCAGCTCTTTACCTCAGTGTTGTGAAGTAACTTGTCCTCCTGTATGATCGGGATAGGCTTTGTGTGAACTAATGGGGCAGTGGCCATTTTGTTTCCCCTGATGATTGCTCCCCAGACAAAATGAGCCATTATACCTAATGAAAGGTATTTTAGAATATATTTATAATAAAGTAATATTTAAGTATTTTCATTTTCTTAATTCCCGGAGAACCCCTTTAATGAGTCTTTTGCAGCTTCTTCAAGACTGCCATAATTGACACATTGGTATTTTTAAGGGAATTGCCTCATTTAGATTTTAAGGGATGATGAATGATAGGAGGAGCTTTCTACATTATTAAGTAGTCAAGCAGATGGAAAGATCAGCTCCTTCTGTCTGGGGACCCTGCATGTCCATGTGTTACATGGACAACACATTGATTTCACGGACAGCTTGCAATGCTTTATTTCTCTGGGGGTGGTACTGTGGAGTGACTGAACACTAGTTGCCAGGTTCTCTTGTAGACTACATCTTATCACTGCAGCAGGATATCCTGTGATCAGCTTATTTTTGGGGAATACTTCTAACGAAAAGAAATTCTCCATCCCTTAGGCTATGCTTATATGAGAAAAAAACCCAACGCTGATCCAGCAGTAGGAAACATGTGTTTTCCTCTGCATTATCCACATTCAAAATGCCATCAATAGCTTCCCACTGACTTCAATGTAAAAACTCAACTATGTGCCCATGGTAGAGTTTCTTTCAGCAGCTGATTTGATAAATGCTTGAGAAGTGATATGTTTCTTCTTTGAAGATGAAGGGAAGAGCACATCATAGGGAGGACTGCTGAGTAAGCAGTGGTTCTCGTGTTCCAGAACTTTTCATCTGGTCATGTTGCACTGAGGGAGCAACGGCCTACAATGTGAATCAACAGATGGATGCTTGTAGCCTTGGATCAATGACTAAAGACGAGGAGAACGGAGCTATGACAGAGGCGCAGCTTCACTAGTTAGGCAGCAAACATTTTATTTGGAATTGTCAAGGCAACACGTTTCGGGCCACACAGGCCCCTTCCTCAGGCAGAAACACCTCCATCACCATTTTACTCTGGCTGTACCAGTGTGGTGTCCCCATTCTCCTCTTGTTCTTCATGTTACTTCATTAAGAAAATGTCATGGCTTTCTATGGAAGTCAACTGGAAAGGAGTGAAATGGATTGATGAGTGGGTGGCATATCTGAATTGTATTTGGAGTCATTGTGACCTCCTAGACCTGTTTTCAAATTATGATTCTGATACTGCTATGCAACTTATTTTTCTGATGAGTATTTTGCCATGTGAACCTAGCCTTAGAGGGGTTGCATCACTTCAGAAACAACATTTATCATGTAGAAAGTTAATACAAGCCATTTACTAATGTATTGTGATTGTCCATATTGCTTCCTTTGCTGGCTAGATTTATTTTTCCATCACATTAAACACTGCTCGTATCCATGGTGGTCATGCTTGCAATCCATCAGTGGTGGTCGCGCTTGCACAGTATCAGAAAAGGCACGACCCTATGTACACTACCAAAGTCCCGGCCTCCAAATAAGCCAGTGTTTTTTTCCTGTAGTGTTCAAGCATGGCTACTACTGATGGATTGCACTACTGATGGAAAATGAATCCAGCAGCAAAGGAGGCAATATGGACAATCACAATACATTAGTAAGTGGTTTGTTTTAACTTCCTCTACATAATAAATATGATTTGCTGAAGTGAGACAACCCCTTTAAATGTCAAAAACCACTAAAACTGCATATGGAGAAGGAACAACCACACCATTACTTCTGTACCTGAAAAAAACATATATTGCAGAAGAAACTAGAGCAACATGAGACTACATGTGGTAAAAATAGAAATCTATTAGAGTGGTTATATTGGTTTGGATGACATTCATCTACTACGGTAAGTATGTCCACATTTGGTTTGAATGTACTATAAACTTTAGGTCTAAGCAAAGATAATTTGATACATCTTTTAATTATTTTCTTATATTGACTGATTCCATGACTGGAATGACTTTTTTCAGGAAGGCTTTTAGATTTCTATAAAGACTGATCAACCTTAATGCAATATCTTGATAGCCCCTTTGGTCTGGAAAGTATATCAATAGATAGAGCTACATCATACTTGGATTATTGTATGATGTCCTTCCCCAAACTGCTATGTCCTAAGTAGGTAGGGAGTCCCAATCATGCACCTTGTAACTGTATATTCATCTGGCAGGGAGTGTTTCCTCTTCATCATCCAGAAAACTCCTATTTCTTTATACCTAAAAACTTCCCTTGCATAAGCAAATGATACAACCCATAATTAAATTTTATGGTTCAAAGCAGAGCTCTAGAATGGCTCTGGCTTTGCCTCCGTTAGTCTTCAAATTTGCACGGACTACTGCATACTTCACGGACCTGTCCATGCCAGTGTTCTTGCGCCAAAGCAGAATCTTCCTTTCCACAAGCATCTCTTTATGGGATTGGGCATCCCATCTCAAAGATACTACCTCTGCGGCTGCATACCTGGTCACTAAAGGTCTTTTTAGATAGATGTCTACAGTAGGGTTGTGCCTATCTCTAGCACAACCATATAAGGTGAGCCATCATTCTCATCAGCTGCTGATTACATAAATACAATGGTCCCTCAAGATACAATATTAATGGGTCCCAGGACGACCATTGCATGTTAAAACCATTGTAAGTTGAGAAACCGGTTCCAAAGCCCAAAAATGTTGTGTAAGATAAGAGAAAATGAAGATTTAAGAAAAATAAGCAGATAACTAAGATAGATAAAACAAGTCCTTACAACTACTAACTACTACTAACAGTCAGGAATAGCTGCTAACTATAACTAATACAGATATTTTACCAGAGAAGTGGCCTTAATTGATTGGATCTGAATCTGAGACATTGTATGGTCAGTCTAGTTTTAACTTACTGTACGATGGGTCAGAAAAGACCATTGTATGCTGAAAATATTGTATCCTGAGGCCATTTATTGTTGAACATACTACCCTATTGTGCGCCCCTGTTTTCTCTCTTTATTTCCCTCTATTATTGAGCGAAATTTAGATATGCCTGCATCTAGAATCTTGGAAGCACCTTAGACAGGGTGCTGAATCACCTTAAAGGGGTTTTACCATCTTGGACAATGGGGGCATATCACTAGGATATGCCACCATTGTCCTACAGGTGCGGGTCCCACCGCTGGGACCCGCACCTATATCAAGAACGGGGCCCCGAAAGTGAAGGAGGGCGCACCGCGCATGCGTGGACATTGGCGGCCCCATTCATTTGTATGGGGCCGCCGAAAATAGCCGAGCCCTGGCTCGGCTTTTTCCGTCGGCTGTATAGAAATGAATGGGAGCCGGGCCGCGCATGCGCGGTGCGCTTCCATTCATTTCCATGGAGCCAACGGAAATAGCCGAGCCAGTGCTCGCTATTTTCGGTGGCCCCATACAAATGAATGGAGGGCGGCTGCGCATGTGCGGTGCGCCCTCCTTCACTTTCGGGGCCCCGTTCTCGATATAGTCTGAGACCCGCACCTATAGGACAATGGGGGCATATCCTAGCGATATGCCCCAATTGTCCAAGATGGTAAAACCCCTTTAAGGCCTCTTTCACATGAACACTACAGATTGCGTCAGGATCTGTTCTGGAAAAAACTGATGGTTTTGCATGCAAGTTCAGTCAGTTTTGCCTGTGATTGTATTAAAATGGTTCAGTTTTTTTCACGGGAATGCTATCAGTTTTGATACACTTTTCACACAAGTCAAAAAAAAACCTGAGGAATTGCCAACAAAATCTCCTAGCAACCAATCAGTGAAAAATGCTTTGCATCCAGATGCAATGCGCTTTTCACTGAAGCTCCATTCACTTCTATGGAGCCAGGGCTGTGTGAATATCGCAGAAGATAGAACATGCTGCAGTTTTCACGTAACACCGAAATAATGCGTGACAAACAACAGTCATGTGCACAGACCCATAGCAATGAATAGGTCAGGATTCAGTGTGGGTGCAATGCACTCAATTCACACATTGCACCATAAGGAAAACTCGCTCGTGTGAAAGGGGCCTAGAGAGACCAGTCCTGTATGGAGACTTACTGGAAGTACTTCATGGCGACTTGACAATGCTCCATGGGAGATATCTCTTTGCATATTTGTTTCCCATGGAGCATTGCCAGGAACAACCAAAAATTACAGGAATCACAGCTAGAGTCAAGAAGCATGCACATAAACAGAAAAATAATGGCACGGTAGCAGATATTTGCTAACTTGGTCATGGCTCTCACCAGTCACCTAAATGTGTGAACCACACCATGAATGCAAAATGAAAATAAAAGTGGAATATAGAAGCACCTAATCACACAGGGAAGAACAGGTGCCTACTTGCTTTTTCAGTAAGAACCACGTGAATGCTACCACTATACAAGCACCAATGTAACCAATAATAGCAAATAATCATATACTGGTCAGATATTAGGTATACACAGTCATTCTGCAGAGTATTATCACTGAAAATATGCATCAAGAGTATACCTCTCTGATCAGTCACAGGCAGAGTACCATAACTATTAAAGAGGACTAGAGATGAGCGAATTTCATATTTAGAAATTTGTTTCAGCTTTGTTTAGTGGTAAAAGCAGAATTGTATTATGGATTCCGTTACCATGGAACATTCCGTTATTCATTCCATCATAATAGAAGTCTATGAGCTGCATAACGGATCCGTCCAGTCTCCATTATCCTGGAGTGCTCTCTAGACCTCTATTATGACGGGATGAATAACGGAATGCCTCTAAAGGCATTCTGTTATGCTTTCCATCATAGAATTGCGTTATGGTCCATGGTAACGGAATCCATAACGCAATTCTGCTTTACCACTAAACGAAGCAGAAGTGAATTTCTAAATATGAAATTCGCTCATCTCTAAGAAGGACCTATAGACTCTCCTGACATGTATGTTTTAGCAAATACTGATGACCATGCATGTAAGAGCAGTGTTTTAGCAGTGCCTTACAAAGCTTCAATGCAGAGTGCAGTATGGTGCCAAATTATGCGATAGTATACATGAGGCCTTATATGTATTATGGTAATTTCCCAGTAAAATATCTATAAATCTCTGCACCTAAATTTGATAAAATTTGTCTTGCTTCATAAAAATCAAAAGGTGCTGCACAGCAATAGTGTTCAAAGGGAGCATCATTCAAAGCCCATTTTACTACTAGCTATTGTAAAACTGATCAGACCCCCCACCACTCAGGTCAGGCACCTAGTAGAGATAAGCGAATCCATTCGTCGATTCGCATCGAATCTGGGAAATATTCAGCTGCGAAGCGAATCCGAATATTAGGTGATTTGCTTCGGCTTTTTACGCATTCGCTACGTAGTTTCCCTATAAATTATACGCTATTGCGTACTAATTCAATTCATTAGTGAACTTTTACTGTTAGTTTGTTTATCGTGCACAAAAGGGAAGAAAGCGGTCACCTGACCTAGTGGGCAGGGCTTGCTCTGATTGGCTCAGGCTCGGTAAGCCAGTGACGCATCACTTCTGCTGCGACTGCTGAGACGAGCAAAAGCACTGTGTGTGAAGTTCTGAGACTCTGAGACCTGTTTTGTGAAAATTGGGGTGTAATTGCTCTGGGAATCCATATTACACATATCAGGGATACTGCAGAGCAAGTGCAGGGCCGGTTCAGGGCTAGTAATTAATCAGGCAGCGAGAGAGAGACAGGGAGAGATAGGGAAAGACAGGGAGATACAGGGACAAAGACCAGCTGCAGGGCCACAGAGTAAATTGAAAAATGTCTGGAATGGATAAGCAAAAGTGGTCCAGTTCCAGCCAGACCTCGAGCTCTAAAAAAAAGGAGAAGGTGGCACAGGCCAGAAGTGCCAAAGGACTTAGCCAGAGCATCTACTAGTAGTATTCGCAATAATTGGCCGGTGTTCCACCAGGCTAACCCACCAAGGCGCAAAAGTGTAATGGAGGAGAAAGTGGATGAGGTAGTGGAATGGATGGCATGCTCATCTCAGTCTCAGCCGGATGATCTGCTGTCATCTGCTGATACAGTATCCATATGAAGCCAAGGGGACTCAGCGTTCCTCCTGCTCCACCTATCCTCTCCACAAAGCCCGTCATTTTCGTACGCAATTTGTATGCTTATGCGTACGTGTTCAAAGAGGTTGCGTACCTTTTTACCTGAACGTTCATTATTAATGCGCGAATGTTTGCTAAAAGACATATAATTACGTATATTTTGTACGCAAATTAAACAAATCTATTCGTCAAATATACGAATCTTAGGAAAAGTTCAGCGAATGTTCGGCGAATAAAGTTTTGCATGATTCGCTCATCTCTAGCACCTAGTTCCGCACAGGGTCCTGACATGCTTCTATGTTGTCTGCATGTACTGGTCTGCCTTTATACGTCATGCTCCCTGTATCCGTATCCTCATGGGGTCCTGTCCAAAATTTCTATTATGTCTCTGAGTTTGTCCTGCCTGTCAGTGAGCGCCATGCATCTTGTATCCAGTTCCGCATGGGTTTAAAGGGTGAAAACCAGGGGAGCCCCGGAATAACTTAGGGTTTGGCCCTAAGTAAAACTGGTCACTTGGCCCTGTGGGTCTACATCTGCCACTGTTTCCCACCTGTTTGGGATTATCCCTGTTGTTTTTGTTGGTACTTGTTTAATAAAGTATTTATTCTGGCTTTCTTTTTTGTTTGTATGTTCTGCGAACACTGGATATTAGTCACTTGTGAAATGTTCAGGGTTTCTAGTGACCCTAGAACGTGACACCTCAAAATAAAAATTATAACTTAAAAATGTAAAAAAAAAAAAAAGAACATGGGGCTTTTACAATGTTCGCCACATATGCAAATTACCTGACTTCTTGTAGAGCAACTCCCTATGCAACTATGCCAAGGTTATAGCATGCAATAGAAAAGCAAGACCTTTCTACACCTGGTTTAGGATGATTACATCACAAAACTATAAAGAGTACAGCAAGAACACATAGCTGGAAGTGCATAAATAGAAGTTCAGTAAAGCCCCATGTTCAGAAGTTGGGGTGCCTGAGAATGAGACAAATCTGGTTATCTGCTTCTGGAAACATAGCCAGCAATATTCCTGCATGTATCTAGCAAGTGATAAAGGTGATCAATACTAGTCATAAAGGTACATCACTTGAGGACATAGATGAGGCCACAGAGCAGCTGAGCTTTGCAGAGAAATTGAGCAGGCCTGATGATGGAAAGAAGCCACTTGGCCCATGCATCCTGATAGCAGTCTAGCAGGGGCACACGGTGGATTAGGCAACTTGAGGCAACATGTGGTGTGACCGTGGACACAGGTAGGGGCAGTGGCAGGGCCAAGGGAAATGAGTACTTCTATTGCAGAAGCTCTCATCCCTCCATAATTCTGTGGTGTGACATGGGAGCAACGTATCAGAGGCTGGTGCAGGGGGTGCTATGATGATACCTGAGTCGGAGAGCATACAGTGCGGGGCAAAGGCCGGAAGAAGTCTGCACCACATTGCTGACAGCCATATGGAGGTAAGTGTTTTAGTTTTTAGTTTTTTTATTTAGCTGTTGGGCACTATGCTGAAGGGTGTGAGGAGCACTATGACGGTATATACTGGGGGCACTAAATAGGGGCGTTTTGTCCTGGCACACTTGTGGGGGCACTGTACATTAGCCCAACATGATTTCTATTAGTTTCTGTAGTATAGTATTGGGGAACACAGGATGGGGTGTTGAAAAGGTGGGGAGGAATTTTTAGGCTTAGGGAGCCTAAACCCCTGTGTTATAGTAAGACCTGCAACCAAGACTAGCCAGCTTGCCATCTGTAAGCAACACTTTGTGAGAGACTGTGTGTAATACTTTGTGTCTCTTGAGGAAGTGACTGATTATGTTGCCCTGAACATAGAAGGGAAGCCATAGTGATAACTGCAGATACAGCTATCTTCATTGCTTCTACTCTGTGGAGACTAGAGCTTATTTTCTACAGGGCAATCTGCACTTTTCATTTTGGAGTGTGTATCTTTTTGATAACTTTTTATTTATATGTTTTAATAGTATGGGCATGTTTGCTTGCAACAATGCCCATGACGTTTATTTTCTAACTGTTTATGTATCTCCATAGGAACTAATGTGCAGCAGGTTGCTGCACACATCCGGCTCTCCCGATCCTCGCTAGGGGGAGCAGGTACATGACCGCTAGCATGCTCTCTCAGTTTCTATCCTCACAGAAGCCATGGTCAAATCTAACCCCAGCATATGAAGAGTTATAGGTGTGCTGTCAACATTATTGTCAATTGCATGCACTAGCCCGAGTGCCTGTCTAGCTACCAAAGTATATATATGCATGAGGCGGTTGGGAACAGGTTAAAGAGATGGTGTCATCTGATGCTGCTTCTAACTAAGCCAGTGCCTTCATTGTAAGACTGTAAGCACTTAGCCTGTTAGCCATCAAAAGCCTGTTGTTACTTCTATGGTTGATACCTCACCTAAGTCAAATAAAGTTCATCTTGTTTAAGTTTCAACTGTGTCTGCCTGATTCCTTCCGCTGCCCTCTAATGTGGAGCCACATATACCTTACTAATAGTAAACTTTTGAGGTGATCAGCATCATTGTGAGACTGTGAGTTAGTTTTGCCTTTGGCCATGTACCCTACTCACTCCTTCCCATTCTCTTGAGGATACTGAGTGCAAATGAAGAGGTAGTGGGGCTGAATGAGCTGCATTTAGATTTTGTGGCCTTAACGACCCACTTTCTACTGGCTCATCTGGAATTTGCCAGCTTGTTGACAGCTGATAAAGGATTCCATAAAGCAATGGGAAAGCTATGCAGATATAAGATTTATAATTAGGAATCAGCAAATCAACTTCGGATGGTACATCCGAAATCGATTTGCAAAAAACTTTGTTGTAATACTGTATAGAGTTCCCGCTCCGTATAGTATTAGAATGTATTGGCTCTAATGAGCCAAAGTTATTACTTCCCGAAGTCGTGCGAGACTTCGTGTAATCATTTTCAGAATGAATTATTACTGTAAAAAACCTTGGTGCCGAATTTGGGTTCAGTTCCTAGTGGTACCTTGCAACCAAGCCCAACTCATTGGTTTTTTCGTAAATCCACTGTGGATGTACCACCCTATGGTTTTGATTCAAGCCTAAAGGGATTGTGTCATCTGAGACATTGGTGGCATTTCGCTAGGATATGCCACCAATGTCAGATAGGTTCAAGTCCCAATGGTGGGACTCAAACCTATCTCTAGAACAGGGTCCCCAAGGTGATTGAGAACATGCCATGCATGCCCAGCATGGTTGTGTTCTCATCTATCTTCTGAAGTCCCATAGAAGTGAATGCAGAGTGCATCACGCATGCACAACCACCTCTCTATTCCCCTCTATGGGACTGCTGGAAATAGCTAAGCCAGTGCTTGGCTAATTTTCAAAAGTCCCATAGAAGTGACCCTCTTAGCAATATGCCACCAATGTCTCAAATGAGACAATCCCTTTAATTTAGTTCAAAGAAGCACATAATTCATCTTTACTGGTTGTACATTGTTACTTTAGACAGTGGATATTTTCTGCGCTCTACCATAAAATATGTCTTTTTTTTGTCATTTTATGATACATTTTCCATCACCTGATGTAGAGGCAATTTTAAAGGTAAACTTATTTTGTTTGCTTGGGTAAGCTTAGTTTTGATGTCTGCATCACATCACTTGGAGAAGAATTTTGACCTCTCTTGTGAGGTTTGCATGAGTGACAGGACTGATGCAGCACAACATAAAAGCCTCCATTTGTTGCAATGGATTAAAAAATATCTAAAGAGTGAACAGCATAAATATTCTATCCTGACACTTTTAAAAAAATCCAGAAAAATTTTACCATCTCCAGAAATGCGGCTTTGTTTATTCTTTATTCCATTGTGACAAAATGCCTAGACTGCTGGTATGCAGTTTATGCTTTTCATTTAGTTGATTCAGCTAGAGGTTCGTCAGGAACTGTCACACCTAGGCACAGCATCCCAGAATCTCATCTCTACCTACTTCTCCCTCTCTCTTCTTATCCATTCCACCCCGCATCCTCTTTCTCATGACATCCCCCTAGCTCCCAAAATAATAAGGAGATATAAATGCATCAAGTTGCCAGCACTGTGAAGGTATAAACTGATTAAAAGCAAGATGCACTGCCGAACAGACATGCCCTTGAAGTGAGAGATGGGGACTGAGCAAGGAAAGGATACACGATCCGAAAGAAAAAAAAAAAGGACTAAACAAACAAAATTGAAAAAAAAATGACAAACAGGGAGAGAAAATCATGAGAGAGATGATAAGATAGGAAATTAAATCAGGGATAGGATGCAAGAAATAATACTGGCTTACATTTCCCAGGATTAGATATGATATACTGTGTGGGTAAAGGTTAGTTTACCTCTTTATACACATAAAAGAAATAAATATTAAATGATTTTTCAGTCTGCTGGTAGGTTTAGACAATATTTTACTCCTGATCCTTCAATACTAATCTAACAATTCCCTATGAAGACATGCCCTGTCTTTATCACGTGCATATGCCATACATATCTATCATGAGAATAAGATAATTATCCTCTTTAAAGGGGTTTTCCAATAAAGTTTTACTGAAGACCTATACTCTGGATAGATCATCAGTGGGTGTCCAACACATGGGACCCCTGCCGATTAGCTGTTTGAGAAGGCACTGGCATGGGTTGTGCTGCGTCCTTCTCCAGATTTGTGTAGGCTAGTGACGCCAGATTCATCGATCACATGGTCTAGACGCAGCTTAACCACATACAAGTGAGCGGCGTGTTCAGTGCTGTTCTTTAAGAACTGAGAGAAGACCACAGGGCTACTGCAATCTTCGATGCCTTTTCAAACAGCTGATTGGCATTGGTTACAAATGTTGGACCCTGCTGATCAGATGCTGATGTAGGTTGGTCTACAAGGCTCTTGAAGGATAGGCCAAGTGTACAGTAATATGGCACTTAAAGAATATCCTTCCTCCTGTACAAAACAAAGATTTAAAATGTTGCATCATACACTGCATGTTACAGTTTACCTGTGGCAAGTCTGTATGAAGTTAACATTGACTTATGTGAGAATAAAGTTGATGTGTGTGAAGTCCTGTTACAAGTGTATTACTGTACTGCTACTGTTACTAGTTAAAGATGAGTGGTCATTTAAAAGGCTGTACCATTTTTCTAAAAGGGACTTAAACTTGTGTTGTTTTGTAGCCCCTCCAGTGGCCTAAAGCCGTAATCCTGGGGCACAGACATTTTAGTCCGTGTACATATTGGAACACTAGTGTTTAAGGGTGCTTGGGATTAAATACTGTGAAAGTTAATGCGCTACTGGACTGTGGCAATGGTCAGCTTTCAAGAGACCCACAGTAAAACTGTAGGACGGGCGAATGCTGGCAGCCACTTCTGGCCAAACCTGACTGTAACTCAACTTGTGGAGTATCATACTGTCATGGACATTCCTGCGACAGGTATCAGGAGGTCTGTCAGATTGGCAACCCGTGGGTTAATCTGACAGGTTCTCCTTTGGTTGTTTTGTTGTTGCTGTCATTCACCACACCCTCCCCCTTCAGGTGTAGGTGTCTTATAAATTATTTTGTCTATTTAGTGTTGCTTCTCCCACCATGCTGTGCGGTTTATACTTTCTGTGGTGTCTGTGGTCTGCTGGTGTGTGATTCTCTGTGAAGATCCCGTTGCTGCCATTAGTTTCAGGAAAGTTAAGTGTTCTTTTTCCCTTTCGTTTATTTGTGTATTCCTTCCCTGTGTTTTGGTGTTTGGACCTGAGGGGAGACTACTGTTCGTCCAGGTTGGTGGAGGAACAGTTTGTCTCATTCCAGTCACTGGCTTTAGGGTCCTTCAGGGACAGTTAGGGTCCCAGGTTTCCAGCGTATGAACTCGCCTACCTTCTAGGCCTGCTCATACTGTTAGTTAGCCAGGACTGGAGTCAGGGTTTCACTAGGAGGTGTCCATCTGCCTTCACTAGATCCAGGCCTAATCCCATTTCCTTTCCTCCCTCTTCCTCCTGCGCTTGGTGTGGAATCTTCCCCCCCACACTGGAGCATGACACATACAGTTCCTCAGCACAAGTGTTGGACCCCTTGAAAGGGAAAGTCAAGTCAAGTTCTGCAACTTTAAGGCTTGGTTCACATTACATTTTTGTCTTACATTTAACGTATACAAAAACGTATACATTAAATGGATACCTCAGATGGATGTTATACAGTGGCATCTTTCACCATAAAAATATACATTTTTAAGTAACATATATTTTTTTTTGTTGGACATTGCGGGATGATAAGTAGTAGTGTACTGTGCTTTAATTACCCCTTTTTCAAAAACTAATTTCACTTCCAGATCGGCCCATTTACCCCTTCCTGACCAGGCCTAATTTTGCAAATCTGCCATGTGTCACTTTATGTGGTAATATCTTTGGAACACTTTTACTTATGCAAAGCCATTCTGAGATTGTTTTCTCGTGACACATTGCACTTCATGTTAATAGTACATTTCAGTCAATATATTTTACCTTTATTTAAAAAAAAAAAATCCAAAAGTTATCTAAAATTTGAAAAAATTCACTGTTTTCTAAATTTGAATCTCTCTACTTTTACGACAGATAGTGATACCTCATAAAATATTAATTAATTAACATTCATCCATGCGTCTACTTTATGTTGGCTAATAGTCTGGTTTGGTTGGTACTCCACCCAAATTAACTTTGGTGCTCTGTGCTAGGGGTAGTCCCAAAACACGGCCGTTGGTGGATAGTTGGAGTATGTAGGATGGCGTTTGACGCCATCCTACATGCTCCCACTATCCACCAACGGCCGTGATCAAGGTCCGGGAGGACCGAAACGTTAACGTTGGCCTATATGTGACAATGTGGATAATAATATAAATAAAGCATCTCACTAATCCGCAAACTGTCTTTCTGAGTGCCGTGATTCACGTTGGACTCTACTTTATGTTGGCATCATTTTGGTAATTTTATTTTTTTAGGACGTTAGAAGGTTTAGAGTTTTAGAAGCAATTTGTGAATTTTTTAAGTAAATTTCCAAAGTCAACTTTTTTAAAGACCAGTTCAGTTCTAAAGTCACTTTGTGGGCTTACATAATATAACAAACCAATAAATGGACCCATTTTACAAACTACACCCCTCAAACTATTAAAAACTGTTTTTAGAAATGTTGTTAACCCTTTAAATATTCCACAAGAATTAAAGCAAAATAAAACAAAACAAACCTTAATATTTATTACCCTGATTCTGCAGTTTGCAGAAACACCCCATATCTGGTCATATACTGCTGTATGGGCACACAGCAGGGCACAGAAGTCAAGGAGTGCTGTATGGTTTTTGGAGGGCAGATTTGGAGGCCACACCTGGTTTTGACTCACAATCACTGATGGAAATCACTGACCAAACACTGACATGTGAATGAGATATAAAGTGTTTGATATCACCAAGTGTGATTTGCAACCACCAAGCTTATAGTGTCACACTATGTGTTTGTAACCATCAAGCATCAGTGTGAAGAAAGTCCTATTATTAACCTCTATGTTCTGCGATTGTAGATTACGTAGCCACGTCCATATCAATGCATGACAGGTTTCTTTTATTTACAAAAAAAAGAAAAGTTCCTGAATGTTTTTGGTCTACAGTTCATACTCATATTTGGGAGCTGTTACAGTCCTGTTAACAGGTTTTTTTGGGGGGAGGATCACCACCTAGTAGAGCACTGCAGTACGGTATGTATAAAGCATGCACAGACCAATTTTATTAGGCAGTAAAAGTAGAATGAATTGAAATGACATATCTGACAGCAAAAGAGAAGAAAACTACGATACACACATTACCTAGAATGCAATGTCTACATTGACATTAAAATAAGTATTATTAAAGTTTATATACCTGATATTTCTTTTTCACCCCCATGAATGTCACCTGAACATGAAATACGTGAGTACCAACAGTAACAGTAAATATTGTAGCAGATAGCAGCATTCATCTTTACATATACATAGAGCTTTATTACCATAAGCAGTGAAGCCAGGTGTCAGAGACACTGAGTTTCTCTTCTCTGCCCACACACTATCTGAGAACACAATAAAATCTGAATTTCCAATTGATTGCCATTGTGTTTCAGGTTCCAGCATTACATTACAGAAAATAAATATAAAAATTTCCATTGGATAGAATTATACAGGGAGACAGTAAATGGAGATTGTTGTTTCCATCAGATGTCTGCTTCCCAGGGGAGAAGATACATACTCCAGCCTGGTCTGTTTGCTGACAGCAGATGAGAAGAATAGGGGCAGATCTATATCTGCTTTTTATGGCTGCCATGCAGTGCCCTCCCAGGGGCACTTGTTTCTCATTACACCTCAATCAGTTCTGCATGTCATGGACACTTGCGTCCTGCCTTCATGGTTCTCTTTGTTGCTAAGTGTCCCTGATCTCCCCAGTGTTCTCTTGACCTCTCCCAGTATCTCGAGCTTTAGATGACTTTGCTTTTATTATTTGCAGTACTTGATTCTATATCTACTATTCTGGTTTCCTTTTCTTAAACTGTTTATTTTCACATTGCCCTTTAACAAATTTTTAACTTTTTTGCATTTTCCATTTTTACCAGCCTATAGTTGACTATACACAGCATATACTCTCAGACACGTGTACTATGTGTTGGATTTTCGTCACGCTCCTAAGAATCACATGTTTACTTAGGCTACTTGCACACTTGCGTTTGCAGGATCCGTTTGTGAGATCCGTCCACGCTCTCACAAACAGATCCGTGATGATAATACAACCGTCTGCATCCATTCTGAACGGATCCGTTTGTATTATCTTTTGCATAGACAAGACGGATCCGTCATGAACTCCATTGAAAGTCAAAGTCAGGACGGATCCGTTTTCTATTGTGTCAGACAAAACGAATCCGTCCCCATTGACTTACATTGTGAGTCATGACGGATCCGTTTGCATCAGTTTCTTCACGCGGACACCAAAACGCAGCAAGCAGCGGTTTAGTGTCCGCCTCCAAGACGGAATGGAGACTGAACTGAAGCAAACTGATGCATTCTGAGCAGATCCTTTTCCATCCAGAATGCAAACGCAAGTGTGAAAGTAGCCTTACTCTGTAAGGGGCCAACACCTTCAGGTTTATACTTTTTACCATTTGTATAAAAGAACATTTTAGTTTTACTCTCTTTGGCGATTAATCTCTCAGTCTCTAGTTTGGCTGCTTTTATTTGTCTTTTACATATTCTATTTTTTTCCTTATAGTTTTTCAATGCTTACTCGCTCCCCTCCTGTTTTAGTGATTTAAATGCATTCTTTTTGTCATTTATTGCTTTCTTTACAGCTCTATTTATCCACATTGTTTTTTTAGGGTTTCTTACCCTTTTATTCCCATAAGGTATGTACCTCTCACAATTAGATATTAGGATGCTTTTAAAAATATCCCATTTTGTGGCTGTATTTTTATTTTTCAGGACTTTGTCCCAGTTAGTTAGGCCTATGGGCTCTCTTAGTTGGCTACATTTTGCTTTTTTGAAGTTTGGTATTTTTGTTCCTCCCTGAAGAAACACTCTTTTGAATGACGATTGGGTGGTTCAATTATTTTATGGTCACTATTTCCCTGGTGTCCCCCAACCTGCACATCTGTTGTTCTGTCAGGTCTATTGGTTAATACTAAGTCCAGTATGGCTGTCCCTCTAGTCGGGTCCTGAACCAGTTGGGAAAGATAATTGTCTTTGGTTATTGCCAAGAACGTGTTTATGAGATACACAGGTTTCAGTTTCCCAGTCTATATCTGGGTAGTTGAAATCCCCCATAATAACAACCTCATTATTATTTGCCGCCTCGTCTATTTCGTTTGGAAGTAGATTTTCTGTGGACTCTGGTATATTAGGTGGTTTATAATAAAGCCCTATTAGTATTTTATTATTGTTTTTTGCTCCATGTATTTCTACCCACAGTGACTCCACATCTTCATGTCCTTCACTTATATCTTCCCGGAGTGTGGGTTTTAGACGGGATTTTACATAAAGGCAGATCCCTCCCCCTTTCTAAACAGACTAACCCTGGAGGTTAACCGCCTTGTCAAAGCTATCATCCGGCCATATTACCACTATGTCATAGTCCTCCTCACACATCACTAATTCCAGTTCACCAGTTTTATTAGCTAGGCTTCTAGCATTCGTGTACATACAATTAAGAGGTTGATGTATATTTTTTACCCTACACCTTTCCTTCTGAACTGTTCTAGTTCCTCCGTCCATTCCTCCCCCAGTTCCATTACCTTGCCCCAAGTCTCTATCTGCACTATCTTCGCCTTCTATAATGTAGTTACCCTCCCCCCCAGTCCCTAGTTTAACCCTTTCTACCCCGGAGGTTTTTTCGTTTTTGCGTTTTCGTTTTGCGCTCCCTGCCTTGATACAGCCATAACTTTTTTATTTTTCTGTTCACATAGCTGTATGATGGCTTGTTTTTTGCGGGACAAGTTGTACTTTCCAACGCCACCATTTAATATGGCATATGGTGTAGTGGGAAGCGGGAGAAAAATTCCAAATTGGGTGAAATTGCCAAAAAAAAACGTGATTCCGCCACCGTTTTACGGGTTTTTTATTAATGACGTTCGATGTGCATTAAAACTGACCAGTTAATTTCATTCTACTGGTCAGTATGAATCCGGCGATACCTAATATGTATAGTTTTTCTTGCATTTTGATAGTGATAAAAAAATTATAAAGTTGGACTTTTTTTTTTTCCGGTTCTTGACCCCTATAAACTTGTTGGTATTTATGTGTACTGAGCTGTATGGGGGCTCATTTTTTTGCGGGGCGATCTGAACTTTTTATTGATACCATTCTAGGGTGTGTATGACTTTTTGATCGCTTTTTATTTATTTATTTTTTTTAAAGCGACAAAAAATGGCGAATCGGCCATTTTGACGCTTTTTTTCATTTCGCTTTATTGCGTATGGGAAATTTTTTAAAATATTTTTATAATATGGCCGTTTTCGCACACAGCGATACCCATCATGTGTATTTTTTAAAATTTTTAATACTTTGATTTTTATTTTCGGGAAAGGGGGGTGATTTGAACTTTTACGTTTTTTTTATTTTTTTTAAACTTCATTTTAATTTTATTTTTTTACACTATAGGAAGCAATCATTTGATTGCTTATATCATAGACTCCAATGCACTTACATTGGAGTCTGTGATGATTTTAGTGCTTTCCTATGGAGCCCTATTACAAGCAAGGGCTCCATAGGAAAGTCTATGCAGCAGCCTCCTGTCATTTACTATGACAGGGGCTGCTGCAGGCTCCTCCGCGATCGGCATTACTGCCTGTTGCGGACGTTAGCCACGGGTGCCTGCTAGCGGGATATACAGATCACCCGCTGCCATCACGCCCGCTCCGTGTAGGAGCGGGCATCATCTTTAAAGTCCCGGCCAGCGCCGTACATGTACGGCGCTGGTCGAGAAGGAGTTATACACTCCTCCAGCCTTCTAGCCATCTTCTCCCCCAAAACAGCTGCCCCTTCCCCATTGAGGTGCAGCCCATCCCTACGATAGAGCCTGTAGCCAACAGAGAAGTCAGCCCAGTTCTCCAGGAACCCAAACCCCTCCTTCCTACACCAGTTCTTGAGCCACTTGTTAACCTCCCTAATCTCCCGCTGCCTTGTGTGGCTTGTTTCGGAAAATACTACCTTTGAGGTTCTTGCCCTATGCTTATGACCTAAATCCCTAAAATCATTTTTAAGAACACTCCACCTACCTCTAACTTTGTCATTGGTTCCGATATGGACCATGACTGCTGGATCTTCTCCAGCCCCTCCCAGTAATCTGTCAACCCGATCCACAATGTGTCGAACTCGAGCGCCAGGAAGACAACACACCGTTTGACGATCCCGGTCTTTGTGACAGATTGCCCTCTCTTTACCCCTAATAATTGAGTCTCCCACTATCAGCAACTGTCTGGCCTGCCCTACTTTCCTGGTCCCCTGCTTACTGGAGCTGACATTCCCCTGACTGGCAGAGGAAGTGTCCAGCTGCTCTCCCTGAAGTGACCTCCCTCTCATCTGCCATACTTGCAAACTTGTTGGGGGTTGTCAGATCAGGGATAGCCTCCCTGGCACTTTCCCTCTACCCTACTTTCTAACTGTTACCCATCTAGCTACCTCACTTTCCTGAGCCTCCTCACTACCACCCTCCCTCACATCTACCCTATAGAGTGCTTGCTCAGTGAGCAGCAAACTCTTTTCCAAATTGACAGCACTTCTCAGGGTTGAAATTCGCCTGGTTAGATACACGATGTGGGATTCCAAATGGACAATTTGCTCAAATTTTGAACAAAGATATGCACCCAGGACTGCATACATTAGACAAGATGTGCACTGGACTGCCCTGTCAATAATGGAACACATACTAATGGGGATTACGCAAAAAAAGGGGAAAAAAGACAATACAATGATATGAAAACAACTTGCTGTAGTCCCCTCTTAAAATCCCTGAATCTGAAGTCATGTAATCTAAAGTCACACACTTAATTCAAACACGCACTTAAAAATCAAACTCGCGTTGTTTCTCTGCTTGAATAAATGCAACTCTCAAACCAGTCTGCTTTTTTTTCCTCTGGATTCAAAGGACTGAACTGCCCTCAAGACTGGCTATTTAACTTCTCCTAATTAGACAGCCACACCCTAATTACTCACCTGTGCAACACCCTGGAGAAGGAAGAGAAAAAAAAAAAGCGTAATCACAGTTTACTCTTAGCTGCTATGCAGTAAACCCGGCAGCAACAGCAAGTCACAGTGTATAAGCTACACTACACTGCTCTGACTGGGTACAGAGTACAATAAAGTCAGGCAAAGCCACTCAGCAATGCACACAAATAATTTAGTTCTCACCAGAGGCGGATTGGGCATAGACCTTACAGGGATATTTCCCGGTGGGCCAATGCCCAGAGGGCCGCCTGGGCTCTCCTCAGGGCCGGCCAGTGGAAGTTTTTGGGGATGTATTTTGTGCTGCTGCCAGTATTTTGTGATGGACTGTTGTATTTGGCTCTGTTGGGGCTGGCCCTGCCTTCTATCAATTCGGACCACACTACAAAACGGGGCCACTTTTCATACTTTTTCCAGGGCCACTTTTAGTTCCCAGTCTGCCCCTGGTTCTCACAGATACTCCCTCACGTAATCTAAAGTCACACACTTAATTCAAACACGCACTTAAAAATCAAACACGCGAACGCTCAGAAACTCGCAATGTTTCTCTGCTTGAATAAATGCAACTCTCAAACCAGTCTGCTTTTTTTCCCTCTGGATTCAAAGGACTGAACTGCCCTCAAGACTGGCTATTTAACTTCTCCTAATTAGACAGCCACACCCTAATTACTCACCTGTGCAACACCCTGGAGAAGGAAGAGAAATAAAAAAAAAGCGTAATCACAGTTTACTCTTAGCTGCTATGTAGTATACCCGGCAGCAACAGCAAGTCACAGTGTATAAGCTACACTAAACTGCTCTGACTGGGTACAGAGTACAATAAAGTCAGGCAAAGCCACTCAGCAATGCACACAAATAATTTAGTTCTCACAGATACTCCCTCACGTAATCTAAAGTCACACACTTAATTCAAACACGCACTTAAAAATCAAACACGCGAACGCGAAACACTTAATTCAAACACGCACTTAAAAATCAAACACACGAACGCTCAGAAACTCTCGTTGTTTCTCTGCTTGAATAAATGCAACTCTCAAACCAATCTGCTTTTTTTCCCTCTGGATTCAAAGGACTAAACTGCCCTCAAGACTGGCTATTTAACTTCTCCTAATTAGACAGTCACACACTTAAATCAAACACGCGAACGCTCAGAAACCCGCGTTGTTTCTCTGCTTGAATAAATGCAACTCTCAAACCGTCAACTTGAGATAAAAAGAAGAGAACTAATACAGATGATTCAACGCCTTACATTTAAAGGGGTTTTCTGGCACTGTAAGTAATACTGTACAGTCTTACAAGAACTGGCAGGTGCCATAAGTATGAAGCCATTGTATCCCAAGGTTTTTTCTAGTAGAGTGTCTGTACTGTAAAGGGCCTGATTTATAGCTTCCAGCAGCTCTGTGGTTTTTAACAGAGTTTTTCTTTTGGATAGGTCAGCAGAATGTGATTGGTGGGGGGTCTGACATCCAGGACCAGTGCTGATCAGTTTCTTGACAAGGCACCAATGTTTGCAGTAGTGCCATAGCCTTCCCTCAGCTCACCAAGCTGTTATGACCAGAGTGTGAGAACCCACTGCCCCACATGACCAACTCCCTTTGAGGGCAATGTCTAAGCACACCCCTCGTTCTTCACGCAATATGTCTGATGGTGAGGAGAGACTTTCCCGAAGGGTGTACCAGGTGCTATGTCAGAGGGGAATTGGAACACAAGGGAATCAGAACCAGAGTGTCAACCCACTAGACTGACCTCCACTCAGTGGATGCTGTGAGGCCAGAGGCTGATCAGATGAAATCATAGTCAGGGTACGAAGGCAGAAGTCAGGGCAGGCGGCAGTCAGGCAAAGTCCATAAACATAGATCAGGGTCAGGCGGCAATCAGGCAAAGTCTGTAAAACATAATCTGAAGTCCAATACACAGAATGACAAGAACCAACAGAACACCTTCGCTCAAACAGCAAACTAGACAAGCAAGGAACCTAAGTTGCTCAGGTGCCTTCCTGAAGAAGGAGGCACCTCTAAATACCTACTGCAGGCCAGCCATAGGCTGAGGAAGATGGGAGTTGTGCGCAGGCCGCCTCACATAAGGAAGAGAGAAACAGACGCACACACCCTAAATACACACAAGGAACTCTGAGCCAGAGTGCGAACTCTACTCAGAGCCAGGAGAGAGAGGCTGGTGGCAGAAGTGCAGACAACAGCTAAGAACCCCCCTGCCAGCACCTGTCAACATGGCACTGTAAGGAATGTGCAGTGAGGGACCCCAGCGCCCGTACCTGCATGTGGAGACAGAATCGCAGGCACGGGAAGACGAGTTAACAAAAGCACAGCGTTGTACATTGTACGGCGGCAGTGCTTGTTATCACAGATCAGGCCCATTTACTTCAATGAGGCAGAGCTGCGCCTAAGCCATGGGATTCATAAACATGACATCACATGCCCTAGGAAAAACTGACAGAAGGCCACAGCACTACAAGAGGATAGCTCATCAGTTAAAAAAACCCCAGAAAACCCTGTTAAAATCAGAAAGAGCTGCTGGAAGGTGTAAGTTGGGGCCTTTTACAGTATAGACAAGGTACTACGAAAATCCCTGATAGAGACAGAATAGCTCCATACTTATGGCACCTGCCAGTTCTTGTTAGGCTGTACATTCCTTACAGTGCCATATTATGTAGTATTGTGAAACATTGCTTCTAATGGCTGATATTTTTTATTTGTATGATAGAAAATGATGAAATGAGTATAAAAATTCAGATCTGTAGACCGCCATATCAAGGCCCCTGAATAAGTCACATTACAACCAGTAGACCTATATACTACATTGTGTGCTGCTCTAAAGGACAAAATGACTTTATATACACATATACGTTTCTGGGTTTGTCCTATTTAAAGGGGTTGTTTGGTTTCCTAAAGCTGTTTGAAGAGGCTTCAGCCCTTAAAGGGGTTGTCCAAGTTATGAAAAAAAAATATAGCACTGTAAATCTGATGGGCAGCAATATATAACTAAGTTAAGCAAGTTTTAGGCAAAAAAAATCCATATTTCCTAATTTCCCTGGTTCTCTTCTGGCCTTTGTTTACATGCAATAACAACAATCTCAGCCCCTCCCCCTCCCCCCCCCTCTCTGCAAAGGCAGTGAATACAAGTGCTGAGTACATGTCATGTCTGCTGGAATACTCAGCAGCATGTTGTATGTGTAGGACTACAAGTCCCAGCTGTACAATGACACTGCTGATACACACAGGAAATTCTCCCTACCTGTTCTTGTATAATACAATTCCTCTATAGCTCCTTGCCCAGCATTTGTCTCCTCTCACTGCTGCAGCTACTGTTTGTTGTAAAGTAAAGCCTTGAGCCCTCAGTGTGTTCTGGTTGAAGGGGTTAATGTTTTATCTGAAGGAATCCAGGGAGAGCAGATTGCAGCCTGGCAAAGAAAGGGGGCGTGGCCAGTGACATCTCGTGTACAGGCTGTTATCTGAACTCTGAGGCTTGTGAACTAAACATCACAGAGCAGAGAGGTGACATTACAGGTCATGTGACCCTCAGTCAACTCTGAGAAACCAGCAGCTTTAGAAACACAAAGTATATGGGAAAGTTGTTATACCTGACAAGTTAGAAACATATAAAGAACAACAAAATAACTTGGACAACCCCTTTAACCCTTTCAGTACCGGGCCACTTTTCACCTCAAATCCCAGGCCGTTTTTTGCAAATCTGACATGTGTCACTTTATGTGGTAATAACTTTGGAACGCTTTTACTTATCCAGGCCATTCTGAGATTGTTTTCTCGTCACATATTGTGCTTCATGACAGTACTAAATTTGAGGCAAAATATTTCATTTTTATTTATGAAAAAATGCCAAATTTACCAAAAATTTGGAAAAACTAGCAAATTTCCAAATTACAATTTCTCTAATTTCCAAATACATAGTAATACATCCGAAAATAGTTATTATTTTACATTCCCCATATGTCTACTTTATGTTTGAATCATGTTGAAAATTACATTTTATTTTTTTGGGACGTTATAAGGCTTCTAAGTTTAGAATCAAATCTTAAAATTTTAAGAAGATTTCCAAAAGCCATTTTTTTATGGACCAGTTCAGTTATGAAGTCACTTTGTGGGGCTTATATAGTGGAAACTCCCCATAAACCACCCCATTTCAGAAACTACACCCCTCAAGCTATTCAAAACTGATTTTACTAACTTTGTTAACCCTTTATGTGTTCCATGAGAATTGATGGAAAATTGGAATAAAATTTCAAAATTTCATTTTTTTTGCAGATTTTAAATTTTAATCCATTTTTCTTTGAAACATAACAAGGAATAACAGCAAAATAAAATTCAAAAACTATTACCTCAATTCTGTACTTTTTAGAAATACCCCATTTGTGCGCAAAAACTAATGTATGGGGGCACAGCAGGCTTCACAGTGGAAGGAGCACCATATGGCTTATGGATAGCGGAATTAGCTGGAATAATAATTGGGAGCTATGTCGCACATGAAGACCCCCTGAGCTGGCCCTACAATGGAAAACCCCCAAAAGTGACCCCATTTTGGAAAGAGCACCCCTTAAGGAATCTTTCAAGGTGTGTGGTGAGCACTTTGAGCTCAATGGTTTTTCCTAGAATTAGGATTCACGCGGAAGTGAAAATGAAAAATTGCAATTTTTTGACAAAAAAGTTGCTATACACCCACATTTTTCACTTTCACAAAGGGTAACGGGACAAAATGCACCCCACATTTTGATCACCATTTCCCCCCGAATACGGCAACACCCCATATGTGCTTGTAGCCCAATGTACCGGCGCACAGCAGGCTTCACAGTGGAAGGAGCACCATATGGCTTTTGGAGAGCGAAATTAGCTGGAATAATAATTGGGAGCTATGTCGCACATGAAGACCCCCTGAGCTGGCCCTACAGTGGAAAAACCCCAAAAGTGACCCCATTTTGGAAAGAGCACCCCTTAAGGAATCTTTCAAGGTGTGTGGTGAGCACTTTGAGCTCAATGGTTTTTCCTAGAATTAGGATTCACGCGGAAGTGAAAATGAAAAATTGCAATTTTTTGACAAAAAAGTTGCTATACACCCACATTTTTCACTTTCACAAAGGGTAACGGGACAAAATGCACCCCACATTTTGATCACCATTTCCCCCCGAATACGGCAACACCCCATATGTGCTTGTAGCCCAATGTACCGGCGCACAGCAGGCTTCACAGTGGAAGGAGCACCATATGGCTTTTGGAGAGCGAAATTAGCTGGAATAATAATTGGGAGCTATGTCGCACATGAAGACCCCCTGAGCTGGCCCTACAATGGAAAACCCCCAAAAGTGACCCCATTTTGGAAAGAGCACCCCTTAAGGAATCTTTCAAGGTGTGTGGTGAGCACTTTGAGCTCAATGGTTTTTCCTAGAATTAGGATTCACGCGGAAGTGAAAATGAAAAATTGCAATTTTTTGACAAAAAAGTTGCTATACACCCACATTTTTCACTTTCACAAAGGGTAACGGGACAAAATGCACCCCACATTTTGATCACCATTTCCCCCCGAATACGGCAACACCCCATATGTGCTTGTAGCCCAATGTACCGGCGCACAGCAGGCTTCACAGTGGAAGGAGCACCATATGGCTTTTGGAGAGCGAAATTAGCTGGAATAATAATTGGGAGCTATGTCGCACATGAAGACCCCCTGAGCTGGCCCTACAGTGGAAAACCCCCAAAAGTGACCCCATTTTGGAAAGAGCACCCCTTAAGGAATCTTTCAAGGTGTGTGGTGAGCACTTTGAGCTCAATGGTTTTTCCTAGAATTAGGATTCACGCGGAAGTGAAAATGAAAAATTGCAATTTTTTGACAAAAAAGTTGCTATACACCCACATTTTTCACTTTCACAAAGGGTAACGGGACAAAATGCACCCCACATTTTGATCACCATTTCCCCCCGAATACGGCAACACCCCATATGTGCTTGTAGCCCAATGTACCGGCGCACAGCAGGCTTCACAGTGGAAGGAGCACCATATGGCTTTTGGAGAGCGAAATTAGCTGGAATAATAATTGGGAGCTATGTCGCACATGAAGACCCCCTGAGCTGGCCCTACAGTGGAAAAACCCCAAAAGTGACCCCATTTTGGAAAGAGCACCCCTTAAGGAATCTTTCAAGGTGTGTGGTGAGCACTTTGAGCTCAATGGTTTTTCCTAGAATTAGGATTCACGCGGAAGTGAAAATGAAAAATTGCAATTTTTTGACAAAAAAGTTGCTATACACCCACATTTTTCACTTTCACAAAGGGTAACGGGACAAAATGCACCCCACATTTTGATCACCATTTCCCCCCGAATACGGCAACACCCCATATGTGCTTGTAGCCCAATGTACCGGCGCACAGCAGGCTTCACAGTGGAAGGAGCACCATATGGCTTTTGGAGAGCGAAATTAGCTGGAATAATAATTGGGAGCTATGTCGCACATGAAGACCCCCTGAGCTGGCCCTACAGTGGAAAACCCCAAAAGTGACCCCATTTTGGAAAGAGCACCCCTTAAGGAATCTTTCAAGGTGTGTGGTGAGCACTTTGAGCTCAATGGTTTTTCCTAGAATTAGGATTCACGCGGAAGTGAAAATGAAAAATTGCAATTTTTTGACAAAAAAGTTGCTATACACCCACATTTTTCACTTTCACAAAGGGTAACGGGACAAAATGCACCCCACATTTTGATCACCATTTCCCCCCGAATACGGCAACACCCCATATGTGCTTGTAGCCCAATGTACCGGCGCACAGCAGGCTTCACAGTGGAAGGAGCACCATATGGCTTTTGGAGAGCGAAATTAGCTGGAATAATAATTGGGAGCTATGTCGCACATGAAGACCCCCTGAGCTGGCCCTACAATGGAAAACCCCAAAAGTGACCCCATTTTGGAAAGAGCACCCCTTAAGGAATCTTTCAAGGTGTGTGGTGAGCACTTTGAGCTCAATGGTTTTTCCTAGAATTAGGATTCACGCGGAAGTGAAAATGAAAAATTGCAATTTTTTGACAAAAAAGTTGCTATACACCCACATTTTTCACTTTCACAAAGGGTAACGGGACAAAATGCACCCCACATTTTGATCACCATTTCCCCCCGAATACGGCAACACCCCATATGTGCTTGTAGCCCAATGTACCGGCGCACAGCAGGCTTCACAGTGGAAGGAGCACCATATGGCTTTTGGAGAGCGAAATTAGCTGGAATAATAATTGGGAGCTATGTCGCACATGAAGACCCCCTGAGCTGGCCCTACAGTGGAAAAACCCCAAAAGTGACCCCATTTTGGAAAGAGCACCCCTTAAGGAATCTTTCAAGGTGTGTGGTGAGCACTTTGAGCTCAATGGTTTTTCCTAGAATTAGGATTCACGCGGAAGTGAAAATGAAAAATTGCAATTTTTTGACAAAAAAGTTGCTATACACCCACATTTTTCACTTTCACAAAGGGTAACGGGACAAAATGCACCCCACATTTTGATCACCATTTCCCCCGAATACGGCAACACCCCATATGTGCTTGTAGCCCAATGTACCGGCGCACAGCAGGCTTCACAGTGGAAGGAGCACCATATGGCTTTTGGAGAGCGAAATTAGCTGGAATAATAATTGGGAGCTATGTCGCACATGAAGACCCCCTGAGCTGGCCCTACAATGGAAAAACCCCCAAAAGTGACCCCATTTTGGAAAGAGCACCCCTTAAGGAATCTTTCAAGGTGTGTGGTGAGCACTTTGAGCTCAATGGTTTTTCCTAGAATTAGGATTCACGCGGAAGTGAAAATTAAAAATTGCAATTTTTTGACAAAAAAGTTGCTATACACCCACATTTTTCACTTTCACAAAGGGTACCGGGACAAAATGCACCCCACATTTTGATCACCATTTCCCCCCGAATACGGCAACACCCCATATGTGCTTGTAGCCCAATGTACCGGCGCACAGCAGGCTTCACAGTGGAAGGAGCACCATATGGCTTTTGGAGAGCGAAATTAGCTGGAATAATAATTGGGAGCTATGTCGCACATGAAGACCCCCTGAGCTGGTCCTACAGGTGAAAAACCCCAAAAGTGACCCCATTTTGGAAAGAGAACCCCCATACGAACATTTTAAGTGGTAGAAAGGGTACTTTTTCACAAACTGGGGTCTCACAGAAGGCAGAAATGCAAGTAACTGCATTTCAAAGCACACATTTGTGAAAATGAAGAATTACAAGCAGACCCCAATTTTTCAGATTCACAAGGGGTTAAAGGAGAAAATGCACCCCAATACATGTTCCCCATTTTCCCCCCATTAAAACAACACCCCATTTGTGCATGTAGCCCGCTGTATGGGCGCACAGCAGGCCACCAGAGGCAAACAGCGAAATATGGATTTTGCAGGCCAGAATTAACAGACATGGCTTTTTTAGTGCCATGTCTCATTTAAAAATTTCCTGAGGTCCCCAGAAATTAAAAACCCCAAGAAGTGACCCCATTTTGGAAAGAGCACCCCCGTACGAACATTTTAAGTGGTAGAAAGGGTACTTTTTCACAAACTGGGGTCTCACAGAAGGCAGAAATGCAAGTAACAGCATTTCAAAGCACACATTTGTGAAAATGAAGAATTACAAGCAGACCCCAATTTTTCAGATTCACAAGGGGTTAAAGGAGAAAATGCACCCCAATACATGTTCCCCATTTTCCCCCCATTAAAACAACACCCCATTTGTGCATGTAGCCCGCTGTATGGGCGCACAGCAGGCCACCAGAGGCAAACAGCAAAATATGGATTTTGCAGGCCAGAATTAACAGACATGGCTTTTTTAGTGCCATGTCTCATTTAAAAATTTCCTGAGGTCCCCAGAAATTAAAAACCCCAAGAAGTGACCCCATTTTGGAAAGAGCACCCCCGTACGAACATTTTAAGTGGTAGAAAGGGTACTTTTTCACAAACTGGGGTCTCACAGAAGGCAGAAATGCAAGTAACAGCATTTCAAAGCACACATTTGTGAAAATGAAAAATTACAAGCAGACCCCAATTTTTCAGATTCACAAGGGGTTAAAGGAGAAAATGCACCCCAATACATGTTCCCCATTTTCCCCCATTAAAACAACACCCCATTTGTGCTTGTAGCCCGCTGTATGGGCGCACAGCAGGCCACCAGAGGCAAACAGCAAAATATGGATTTTGCAGGCCAGAATTAACAGACATGGCTTTTTTAGTGCCATGTCTCATTTAAAAATTTCCTGAGGTCCCCAGAAATTAAAAACCCCAAGAAGTGACCCCATTTTGGAAAGAGCACCCCCGTACGAACATTTTAAGTGGTAGAAAGGGTACTTTTTCACAAACTGGGGTCTCACAGAAGGCAGAAATGCAAGTAACAGCATTTCAAAGCACACATTTGTGAAAATGAAAAATTACAAGCAGACCCCAATTTTTCAGATTCACAAGGGGTTAAAGGAGAAAATGCACCCCAATACATGTTCCCCATTTTTCCCCCATTAAAACAACACCCCATTTGTGCTTGTAGCCCGCTGTATGGGCGCACAGCAGGCCACCAGAGGCAAACAGCAAAATATGGATTTTGCAGGCCAGAATTAACAGACATGGCTTTTTTAGTGCCATGTCTCATTTAAAAATTTCCTGAGGTCCCCAGAAATTAAAAACCCCAAGAAGTGACCCCATTTTGGAAAGAGCACCCCCGTACGAACATTTTAAGTGGTAGAAAGGGTACTTTTTCACAAACTGGGGTCTCACAGAAGGCAGAAATGCAAGTAACAGCATTTCAAAGCACACATTTGTGAAAATGAAAAATTACAAGCAGACCCCAATTTTTCAGATTCACAAGGGGTTAAAGGAGAAAATGCACCCCAATACATGTTCCCCATTTTTCCCCCATTAAAACAACACCCCATTTGTGCTTGTAGCCCGCTGTATGGGCGCACAGCAGGCCACCAGAGGCAAACAGCAAAATATGGATTTTGCAGGCCAGAATTAACAGACATGGCTTTTTTAGTGCCATGTCTCATTTAAAAATTTCCTGAGGTCCCCAGAAATTAAAAACCCCCACAAGTGACCCCATTTTGGAAAGAGCACCCCCGTACGAACATTTTAAGTGGTCGAAAGGGTACTTTTTACTAAACAGGTGTCTCACAGAAGGCAGAAACACTTGTAAAAGCTTTTCAAAGCACACATTTGTGAAAATGAAAAATTACAAGCAGACCCCAATTTTTCAGATTCACAAGGGGTTAAAGGAGAAAATGCACCCCAATACATGTTCCCCTTTTTTTCCATTAAAACAACACCCCATTTGTGCTTGTAGCCCGCTGTATGGGCGCACAGCAGGCCACCAGAGGCAAACAGCAATATATGTTTTTTTTAGGCCAGAATTAACAGACATGTCTCATTTAAATCACTCCTGAGGTCCCCAGAAATTAAATACCCCCACAAGTGACCCCATTTTGGAAAGAGCACCCCCGTACGAACATTTTAAGTGGTCGAAAGGGTACTTTTTACTAAACAGGTGTCTCACAGAAGGCAGAAACACTTGTAAAAGCTTTTCAAAGCACACATTTGTGAAAATGAAAAATTACTAGCAGGACCCCCAATTTTTCAGATTCACAAGGGGTTAAAGGAGAAAATGCACCCAATGCATGTTCCCCATTTTTTCCCCATTAAAAAAACACCCCATTTGTGCTGGTAGCCCGCTGTATGGGCGCACAGCAGGCCACCAGAGGCAAACTGCTAAATGTGGTTTTTGCAGGCCACATTTAACAGACATGGCTTTTTAATGGCCATGTCGCTTTTAAAAATTTCCTGAGGTCCCCAACAACTAAAACCCCAAGAAGTGACCCCATTTTGGAAAGAGCACCCCCGCACGGACATTTTAAGTGGTAGAAAGGGTACTTTTTCACAAACTGGGGTCTCACAGAAGGCAGAAATGCAAGTGACAGCATTTCAAAGCACACATTTGTGAAAATGAAAAATTACTAGCAGACCCCAATTTTTCAGATTCACAAGGGGTTAAAGGAGAAAATGCACCCAATGCATGTTCCCCATTTTTTCCCCATTAAAACAACACCCCATTTGAGCTGGTAGCCCGCTGTATGGGCGCACAGCAGGCCACCAGAGGCAAACTGCTAAATGTGGTTTTTGCAGGCCACATTTAACAGACATGGCTTTTTAATTGCCATGTCGCTTTTAAAAATTTCCTGAGGTCCCCAACAACTAAAAACCCCAAGAAGTGACCCCATTTTGGAAAGAGCACCCCCGCACGGACATTTTAAGTGGTAGAAAGGGTACTTTTTCACAAACTGGGGTCTCACAGAAGGCAGAAATGCAAGTGACAGCATTTCAAAGCACACATTTGTGAAAATGAAAAATTACTAGCAGACCCCAATTTTTCAAATTCACAAGGGGTTAAAGGAGAAATGCACCCAATGCATGTTCCCCATTTTTTCCCCATTAAAACAACACCCCATTTGAGCTGGTAGCCCGCTGTATGGGCGCACAGCAGGCCACCAGAGGCAAACTGCTAAATGTGGTTTTTGCAGGCCACATTTAACAGACATGGCTTTTTAATGGCCATGTCGCTTTTAAAAATTTCCTGAGGTCCCCAACAACTAAAAAACCCCAAGAAGTGACCCCATTTTGGAAAGAGCACCCCCGCACGGACATTTTAAGTGGTAGAAAGGGTACTTTTTCACAAACTGGGGTCTCACAGAAGGCAGAAATGCAAGTGACAGCATTTCAAAGCACACATTTGTGAAAATGAAAAATTACTAGCAGACCCCAATTTTTCAGATTCACAAGGGGTTAAAGGAGAAAATGCACCCAATGCATGTTCCCCATTTTTTCCCCATTAAAACAACACCCCATTTGAGCTGGTAGCCCGCTGTATGGGCGCACAGCAGGCCACCAGAGGCAAACTGCTAAATGTGGTTTTTGCAGGCCACATTTAACAGACATGGCTTTTTAATGGCCATGTCGCTTTTAAAAATTTCCTGAGGTCCCCAACAACTAAAAACCCCAAGAAGTGACCCCATTTTGGAAAGAGCACCCCCGCACGGACATTTTAAGTGGTAGAAAGGGTACTTTTTCACAAACTGGGGTCTCACAGAAGGCAGAAATGCAAGTAACAGCATTTCAAAGCACACATTTGTGAAAATGAAAAATTACTAGCAGACCCCAATTTTTCAATTCACAAGGGGTTAAAGGAGAAAATGCACCCAATGCATGTTCCCCATTTTTTCCCCATTAAAACAACACCCCATTTGAGCTGGTAGCCCGCTGTATGGGCGCACAGCAGGCCACCAGAGGCAAACTGCTAAATGTGGTTTTTGCAGGCCACATTTAACAGACATGGCTTTTTAATGGCCATGTCGCTTTTAAAAATTTCCTGAGGTCCCCAACAACTAAAAACCCCAAGAAGTGACCCCATTTTGGAAAGAGCACCCCCGCACGGACATTTTAAGTGGTAGAAAAGGTACTTTTTCACAAACTGGGTCTCACAGAAGGCAGAATGCAAGTACAGCATTCAAAGCACACATTTGTGAAAATGAAAATTACTAGCAGACCCCAATTTTTCAATTCACAAGGGTTAAAGGAGAAAAAGCACCCAATGCATGTTCCCATTTTTTCCCATTAAACAACCACCCCATTTGAGCTGTAGCCCGCTGTATGGCGCCACAGCAGGCCACAGAGGCAAACTGCTAAATGTGTTTTTGCAGGCCACATTAACAGACATGGCTTTTAATGGCCATGTCGCTTTTAAAAATTTCCTGAGGTCCCCAACAACAAAAACCCCAAGAAGTGACCCCATTTTGGAAAGAGCACCCCCGCACGGACCATTTTAAGTGGTAGAAAGGGTACTTTTTCAAAAACTGGGGTCTCACA